>PVIJ01004801.1:7159-112323 GCA_004024925.1 Scalopus aquaticus
CCACTGATTGTCTCTCTCCCACCCGGCCTCCCTATAGTCCTGTTATAAGTGAAACCATTCGATATTTTTCTCTTTCTTTCTGGCTTATTTCACTGAGTATGATCCCCTCTAATTCCATCCATGTCGCTGCAAATTGCATGTGTTTATCTTCTTTCCATGCTGAATAGTATTCCATTGTGTATATGTACCACATCTTCCGTATGTTCATTGCAGCACTGTTCACAATAGCAAAGGTATGGAAGCAACCCAGATGTCCAAAAATAGATGATTGGATCCAGAACATGCCAACTTTTTGAGGTTTTCCTCTATCTCACAGCTGGGAGTCCAGGAACCACATCTCCCAAAGTCTCACACTGGAACCTAAATAGAAGGGGTCCCTTGAGAGTCCATCAGTGAAAGGCACTGGCATAAAGTTGCAAAGCAGAAGACAAGCATGAGCTTCCAATACCCTGTAATATGTCCCCCTCTGCTCGAAATATCTAGAGTGGTTTCTGTTTTCCTGGTTCAAACCTTACAAAGAGATGAGAGAAGGAAGAGAGAGCAGGACAGTTAATGGAGTGAGAACAGAAGTAATGGAGATGAGGAGAGGACTCAGAGTTAAGTGAAGAAGTGGGCTTTAAAGAGGTGGAGGAATCCTTCTTGAAACTCCAAAGAGAAGAAGCAAGGATGAATTTGAAGAAAGCAAAGTGAAACAGAAGGGCAGGACAGCTCAAAGTTCTTTTCTCTCGCAGAAGTGAAAATAATGATTGCTAGCACGTGTCAAGCAATGATCGGGATTTTAATGCATTCATTTTTTTTAGTGCTCACCATGATGTCATAAGATATGTGCAACTATTATATCCCATAACACAAATTAGTTACAGACCGAGAGCCACAGTTTTCACTTGGAGGCTCCACCTCCAGACAGAGACAGGAGACAGAGGTGGAGAATCATTGCGCAGAATTGGGATATTATCATCCTTGGTACTTGTTTATTAATTATTTCAAGAAGGAAAAATCATCTATCTACCTAATACATGAACTAGAACATTGACAAGTTCTATGTCCCTAAATGCCTCCCCAGTTCTGCCCATGCCTCTCCCATCCGAAAAGATCATTACACTGAATCTTTTTTTCTAAGATTTATTTATTTATGCATACAAGCCGGGGCACAGGCCAGAGGCATGGGGCAGTGAGAGGACCCACCAGAGACAGAGCAGAGAGCAGAACAGGCAGAGCGACGGAAACACACTGCTGAGGGGAGCAGCGGGTGAGGCAGGAGAGGTCTGCTGTGCCATGTGGGAATCTCCCCAGGTGGGCGTCGAACTCGCGGTGCCGCTGCAGACAACGCCACAGCGCAGCACCCAACCACTGTGCCACCAGGGAGGCCCCATTACACTGAATCTTATCTGCATCAGTTCTTTAGCTTTTAAATAAGATTTATGGTATGTAGGTCTATTCCCAAAAATCATATGCTTATTTTCAATTTTTTTAAACTTTAATAAAAAGGTGACATGGTAATGTAATCTGATTTTTACTTTTTCTCACCATGATTTATTAAACATGATATCAGGTTTATTATTTGTACTTTTCAATTTTTCCATATTATTACTGACACACTGGTCACTTCTCGTTGTAGTTAATTTAGGTTTATGCATTTTGAGGGTATGTCGCTAGGCAATAACACCATTGGAATTTTTATAACATTTTAATGAATTGAATTTTTTCTCATTATGTAGTGTTATGTAGTGTTCTCATAACATTTTTTGCCTTAAAGTCTAGAGTTATTAATTTTACTGTGCCAGATTTTTATGACTAGAATTTCCCTGCTATATTATTTTCTATCCTTTACTTTTAATTCTGATGTTTTAAATTGTCACTTTTAAATAACATATGACTACTTTTAAAATCCAATTGGACAGTTATTATCTTTTAAATTTCCCATTTTTTTTGCAATAATAAATCTATTTATGCTTAATTCTACCAGCTTATTTTTTACTTTCTATTTACCTCACTTTTTTATGCTTAATTTTTCTCTTTTTTACATTTTTGGGTTGGATTTTTTTTTCTTGTCTCACTTTTTTCTTTTACTGATTTAGAGTAGAAAACCACCATTTCCATTATTTTAAATATTCCCACATAAACTGTAGGATTCACATTAAAGCTATTAAAGTCTAAAATTAATCCTACTTTATCTCATCCATTAGCGGCTGTTACTTAAAACTCAGCTTCACTTGGTTTTAGCAAATGTTCTCAAAATGAAAGTATCTTCAGTAATCTGTTTATCAATTTGGATTAATTTCCTCCTCCTAGTTCATGGATACATTTTCAGAATTTTTAAAATTTTATTCTGCACTGGAGAATCTCACTAGGAAAATAAGTCTGGGTATCTTATCTACTATACTTCCAGAAATAGAAAGTTGGTTTGTTTTAAATTGGGAATAAGATCTGTCACCAAAACTAGCACATTCCCTATTATATCCCTATCACTGGCCAGCCTATGATCCTGGCATTCTTTCTTACAATTTTGCCTTGATTCTTAAACCTGAAGTTCAATATTGATGAACCTCACTATACCTTAGATTTGCCCTCTGGGTAAGGTGGCCTCTAGTACAGGAATAGGAATAACTGTATTCACTGAACACTCACTATGTGTCAGGTACTCAGTGGGTGCTTGTGCATTATTTATTTGTATTTATAGCAACACTGTCAGGAGAGGTTCAAATGCTGACATAAAGCCCTTAAGGGAATTTGATTAATGAGCAAGATCAGGGAAGTGACCCAGAGGTGATGGTGAAATCAAAAGCTAAAGAAGAGGTAGGAATTATATTGGTGACTACATCCGAAGAATTGAACATAGAAAACCCAACCTAGAATAACTGAACATTAACCTTTTAGTTAACCTTTTTAGTGTTAGGAAACTACAAATATTTTTTTCTTAAATAACCAGATGACAAACTTGCCCCTAGTAAGGAGACAATATTTGGAGTTCCATGGAGACTGTGCCTCTGGCCAACGGTCCTGTCACTGCACCGTAGGAAGGGACCTAGAACACATCTTCCCTAAAGGGATAAAGGATAAATTCTGTTCTTAATGACATCTTTCCTGGTTGCATTTAGGCTTGTAATAATTTTGTTATTTTGCTAATGGGTCGATCAAAATAGAAGAATATTTCCTGGTGATCTTAAGGGGTAGAGAGGAAAAGAGGAAAACAGAACTCCAGTCACCTAATGGTGAAGTGGTATGAAGAATGAGGTGCTCTGAAGGAGCTCATTACAGGGGACATGAAGAATGTGAATTTGGGGCCTCCCTGGTGGTCTAGGGGTTAAGTCTCAGCGCTATCACCAATAAGGTCTGAGTTCAATCCCTGGCCAGGGAGCTTCCCATATGGCACAGCAGACCTCTCCTGTATCACCTGCTGCTCTCCTTAGTGGTGGATTTCAGTGGATCGGCCTGTTCTGCTCTCCACTGTGTCTTCGGTGAATCCTTTTACCTCCCACACCTCTGGCCTATACCCCAGTTCTTCTATGCATAAATAAATAAATAAATAAATAAATAAAATTAAATTTAAAAAAATGTGAACTTGAAGATCCTGCAGCTTCGTAACTTACTGTCTAGAGAGTCTGTGCTGTCCAGGTAGAGCCACTGGCCACATGTGGCTATTTATATTTAAATTTAAACAATCAAAAATAAACATTCATTCCTCTAGCTCACTAGCTGTACTTGAAGAGCTTAGTAGATATCTGTAGTTAACAGCTAGCTCAAAAGGCCATTCCAATACAGAGCATTTGTAGAAAGTTCTACCGCCAATGATGGAGAGCTATGACTAGAAGGGTCTCTGGTTTCCTACAGACACAAACTCGTCAACGTAGGTTGTGATTATCTAAGATGTAATATGGAACATGGAAGCCCCACCCACCTCAGCAAATGTTTAATAACTATCTCCTAGATGTCAGACACTGAACCAACTATGGGGGGGATGGGTGGGATGTGGGGGGAGAGGACAGAAAACAGTTAGACCTTGCCTTTAAAAATGCATAAACCAGCAGAAGCTGCTCTCCTGCCCACCTGTGTCTATGCAGCTGCTCCTCGGTGCCAGGGTTCTCCCTTGGCAGGGCAGTGGCCCTTCTGGCCGCCGGTAACCTGTGGCCATGCCAGTGCTTCTGTTCTCCATCTCCTTTGCAAAGCAGCAGAGGCAGCTGCTCCCAAGGATGCCCGCCTGTGACTAGGCAGACTCCCTTTTAACAAACCTGTCCCTTCAGGGGCAGCTCTTCCTGCCCGCTCGTGTCTGTGCAAGTGTCCTTTACCCTTCCCTCCCTTTCATCATAAGCCTGCTCTTTTATAATTTTTTTTAAACGAATGCATAACACAGAGAGAAGCATGTGTCCTGCTTGAGGAGCTGGAAGAACGCAGGAAAGTTTTCCTTAAACACAATTTCTCTCAAGGCTGAACTTCTCTCATGTTAGTGTTGCAGTGATGGTTTCTGGAACTTTGTGGAACAGGGTGAGATGTGCAGATGGTGACAGTGGAGGTCTTCGACATGGAATCCAGGACTGGGGTTCTTGTAAAGCTTTCTCCCGGCTCCAGTCTCAGGGTGGAATGGAGCTGTTGGCGTGACGTCACTGGGCCCAGTGTGGTTCACTGCTGCATGCAACTAAACTCTCACATTCTCCAAAGTAGGACTGTAGATAGGCTTGTCTTGGTTATTTCCTCATTTGTAAAGTGAACTATTTGGAGTGCAAGATAATCCACTGCAGTCATAAAAAGGCTATGTTGGAACAGCTTATACTGTTTTATCTGAAATTATGGAAGACAAAGAAGGGTTTGCTGATCTGTACTGACTTCAGCCCCTATGTGAGGGCTGTGTCAGCGGGTTTGCGGTCATACGGGTAGGTGAGGAGTTTAGAGAGGGGCGGGGGCTCCACAGTTGGAGGCTTCGCAGTCCCTCGCCTGGAGCCGTGCAGACGTGATGTAGTTGGGGTCCAGATTGTGGATCTCTGTGTTATATTCATTAGGTTATCAGTTCTTCCAAAATGGGTAAGTGATTAAATAATCTGCCAAAGAAAATGCAGGCTGCAGACAGTGCAAATAATGCAGCTATATTTCAAATCACATGAAATTAGCAATACTTGCTCAGTTTTTACATTAAAAAAATAGCAATGTAAAATATAACAAGAAAACGGCATGTTCTTAGGGCCAGTCAATTGACCACATTATAAGGTGAAAACAATAAACATCTAATGAAATTTAGCAAAGAGCGGATATCAAGAAAGTTGAAATGATCAAAATCATTTAAAATAAAGACATCAATTCATCTACTATCCTTAGCTGTGATCACCATTGTTAAGTACGTTCTGCCTTAAGACATTAGCTAGTGATGGAAAGAAGTCATCAAAGTGACTCCTTTACTTGATTTTTGATTTATCTTTTATTATATTTGGTGGTATATTGGTTACTGTACATACTATGTTTGTCTAGCAGAGCTGACTGAGATACACAAAAAACCTGTGGATTTGACCCCACGCTCTTTAACCACCAGATCCAGCAGGAACAGATGGGAAGACTTCTCTTATGTTCTACCGCCATCTTGTGGCGAGAACACTGAAAACAGCCTTTGGGAATGGCAGCAAGGACTGGGTTTTCACCTTTAAACTCCAATCACCTGGAGACCTCAGAGGAAACACATAAAGGGGAGATCCTCTACCTCTAAAACACAAAAATGAGCAAAAACCAATGTTTATCAATTTAGAGAAGAAAATGCAAAAGAAAAAGAAGAAAATGGGAGTCACCACACAAACCAGTCTCACCTCAGGGTCTAGCAAGTTACCTCACCCGGGACCACTAGTTCCTTACCTGGGAAGTGTTAACCATTTTCACACAACTAGTGAATTCAAAAACACCTCCCATTCTACAATGTCTATGAGATTAACCAAATGACACTTTTCATTTTATTTTGCTGACTTCCAAATTCTTTATCTACGGTCGTTCTTTATTCCAAGAAGAGCTGTAAAATCTATTATTCCTGCCCGTTTCTATCACTTTTGCATATATGTGCCTCTCTCTTACAGTACTTAGTAGGTGGGTTTTTGTTTATTTTTGTTTGCCTGCTCCACTTGGTTTTTATATTTTGAAGTAAGTGTAGGTTTCCCAAAATTGAACGGAGAAATACACAGGGAGGGGTCCTTGCATGCTTCTCAACCTCCCAGGGTTAACATATTAAGAGTAAAACTGATATGAGTGTGTTTGTATGAATATTGGGACAAAGTTTATTCATTTTTGTAGGTCTCTTGATTCAAGCTTAAATGGATGAATTGTTTTCCAAAAAGTTAGTTACAATTTCTACTTTTGCTGAATAGAAAGAAGTACATATATTCATTTATCTTTGTTCAAAGTATTACTTTTTAAATTTTAATTCTTCTGAGTAGTTAAGGGAGAAGTAAAAGCTTCTTGCGAAGCTGTCGGGTCTCAGTTGACTTCAGTTCAAAACAATCCACAAGCCAAAGTGGCCTGCCCTGCCAAGATCCACACAGTGCAACTTGGCACAACTCCTGACCTCTCTGCCTGACACTGCTCTACCTAGGACATGTGGAATGGGGAAGTCGGCCCTGAACATCTTTGGGAGGCCTCTCCTTCATCAGTAGCACCTTCGACTAAATAAAAATACTTATGCACAAAATAAGTATACCCATAGAAGAAAACCATTTTATCAACGTTACTTATAACATCGTTTTACTCAAGACCAAAAGTTCTTGGGAGACTGTTCAGGTTAGTGCCTAAATTTCTCCACTGCTTTGTAATGTGCATATTCCTCTCCGCACTCCCCTCAGCCTAACCCCTTTTGCTCATTACAGTCAAGAGGACAGCCCAGAATCTGTTTTCGATGAGCACTGCAGGTGGTTCCATGATCAGAAAGGTTTGGGCAGTACTGATGCCCTTCATTTTGCCATAGGACACAGCCGAGTTCTGATTTTTCCCAAGCTCTCCCAGGTGGGATTTGATGGGCCAGGAACAGGCCATGTGTTCTGACTTGATTACAGGATGCATCTCCTCGAAGTGGGGACGGGCACTGCAGTCAATGGGCACAATTTTCTCCTTCTCCAATTACGTGAAGTCACATTGGACTACAATCCCGAGTATACCATGAACCAGGCTTCCTGAATGGGGGTATTGGGAAGGAGTGAGGTGTACTGTTCTGCAACCATCCCAGACTGGTTAGGTTCATCATCGGTTCAAGCAGACTCGTGTTTTATTAGCTGTTCTCATGATGTTCTTCACTGTACTCCATCACACTCTACCATACTCCACCACTCTCTGTTCTCCGCTGCTGCTGCTTTATATGTTCAGTCTTGGCTCAGATGCGCCCACTCGCACACACCCACACTCTACTCCAGGTGCCCGCCACCAGGCATACATGTAGGCCTGCAGAGGTCTATCGTTGGTGGTAATGGCAGTAGGGTGGAAAATCCTGATGACTCTTTCATTTAGCCCACATGTATATATAAGTGAAGGTGGAATGAAGGAAGAAAGAGTGATGCGAGGCATTTGGAAGAGATACTCGGAGAAGCAACTTGGAGGTGACTTGGAGAAAAGACACATGGGTGAGAGACTCGGAGAAGCTGTTCCCAGAACTTCCTAATTTTGGGAGAAAGAGTGGCAGCCATTATCTTGACCATGCGGTGGAGTATATGGTACATTTTGAATGTATAATAAATTTGTGTTGTTTTCATTTACCATATCTGTGGTGATCTGTTTTGACAGCCCTAGAAAACAAATAGTGTCCACAAGCAAAACAAACAGTATTTAATTCCAAGAAACCAGGTGAGTTCATCCAGAAGCAGGCAAGGGAAAAATGAGAGGAAGACAGTTTGAGCACAATGAAGGACTCAACATTCAGAAGTCACAGAGAATATGTCAAAAAAATTTTAACCCAAAGGGGACTCCAGTGGTTTACGGTGGAGGATTATGGATGCTTTAGTAGTGGGTGTGGTGTGGTAACATAGACCCCAACATTACAGTGTTGTAAACCAACATTACCTCAATAGAAATGTTAAAATTGATAGGTTTTAATGTGTTTTTTAAAGTTCTTTGACTTAAGAAAAAGCGCAATACTGAAATAAAATGTGTCTACACAAGCAATTGTCCAGCCCTTTGAAAGAAAACCACAGTATATTCTAAGTGCAGATGCTATTTCCAGTATGTGGTAAAAGGTGTCAAGATCTCACTCTATGGATTTTACCAAACAGTGAATTGGGCTCAACTTCGACTGCCGACATCCTGACCTCTTTACCTGAGACTGCTCTACCTGGGACACCTGGAGCACTAGGGGATGAGAGCCCCAGGAGTGTCTCCCAGGAAGTGTTTTGCTGGAGTCAAAGTATACACACCACAGTACCCCAATCCTGGCTGAGATTTTCTGATATTGAAAAGCAGCGCTAAGCCCCAGGTGCCTGAAGCACTAACCCATTCCATGAGGTGAGCTTCTGTTTCCATCTCCTTTCCCCAAACCCCTGTCAGCGTTTCCTAGATCACCTCTCCAGTGAACCACCTCTCCCTGATTCCTTGTCTGAGGGTCTGTTCTTACGGAACCCAAACTAGGACAGATTGCAAAAACACAAAACTGGAAGTGATTCAGAACCAAAAAACATACTGTGAAGTCTTTTGTCTTCTTTGAAGAATTCATTCTGAACCGCCACCCAATTTCACTATAATATTAGAAAATGATCTAAATGTTAGCCTGGCCTTCATAACTCAACATCTGCCACATTGACCTCAAGGAGGCACACATTCAGCTCTAGAATTTTATTTATCTCACCCTCAAACCTACTCTCCATCAAGAAGTAAGTTCCAGATCCAAAGTAAATGTTTCATCAGCGCACCTCCCTCTGTTCATACTCCACGTCCCTGACACCAGAGCCTTCCCCAGCTCCCACTTGGCTCCATCACTGCTTCGCTCCTTGACCTTTCCAATCCAACTTCACATAGCAACAAGAGAGATCATTTTCAGACATCAGCTAGTGTCCTGCCCTTGAGGAAAACCTTCAGCAACTTCCCATTGCAGATAGAATAAACCCAGCTCCACCTCTTGGCCTAAACAACGTCTCCAGTTTCCATTTTAAACCACTGTCCTCTTCCTAAAGTTCCAGGAACCCCAAATTCCTCTCTATTCTAAGAATGAACCCAACTTCTCCCAGATTCCAGATCTTTGTGCTTTCTTTCCTCCTCCTTGATGTGCTCATACATAATCTGCCCCCTGCTTGTGTATGTAACTGCCTCATTTTCCAGGCCTCCTTCTCTGAAGGTCTTCCCCAATTATCTTCTCCAAAATCATCCACCTACATACTCCATTATGTCATTCTCTAGCATCACATCCTGTCTGTTTCCTTCCTAGAACCTGTAACAAATGCTAATTGTTTCATTTATTTGATTATTCACTCGTTAAAATATATATATTATATATATAATATATTATATATATATATAATATACACACACACACAGAGACATTCAGCCACTTCTGGCTGAATTCATCTACTTTTGCAAATCTTGGCATTCTCAGCCATTAAAGAGCAATAACGAAATTTACCTTACAGTAACCTTCTTACTCTGGATGAATGGACGACAAGGGACTCCTTTGATGAACTTCCCAAACCCCACAAAATTTTAGGCAAAAATTATTGATTAGGCTTGTGTGAACATATTTCTGGTGCAAGGATGCACTGAATCAACAGAATCTTAAAAAGCCTGTGACTGAGTGATCAGTCACCAGCGTGACAAGAAACAGCTGTGTGTGGGCTCTGGCATATGACTGCCCGGGGTAGACCCCAGATCAGCTATTTACTGAAGTGCATGGCTCAGTGTCCTCATCTTTAAAATGGGGGTGAAAGAGTACCCACTGCATAGAGTCACTGTGAGGATTCAGTAAGCTACTCCCTGCAACTGTACAGCTCTGGGACCATCTCAGTAAAGGCTCACAAGCACCGACAAGGAGGAGGCCTTTCTACCTGGAAGACATCTCAATTCAATCACCTTTTTCACCCCAACCTTGATGTCTCTAGTCCAGGCCCTACCCTGTCTTCCAGAGGACCCCCATGTCCAATCACCCTTAAATCTCCCTCCACCGGGATGATCAGTAGACACTAAAATTATAACTTGACCTAAGGACCTTGATCTTGGTCTAAAGAACAGGTCTTTACACTGTGCTCAGGGGTCCTCTTAAGGGACTGTAGGGTGGGCAAGGGGCTCCTGCTCTTCTTACTTGAGCCACAGCACGGCTGGTTTTGTGGGGTTTGTGCATTGTGTCTCCTTCCGATATGACAGGACCACACTGCTTATAATGAAAAGCAAAACGAACAACAACGGCCAGACTCTTGAGAAATGGAATACAAAGTCCTAGACACTTTGGTGACATGGTGCAGCTGTTGCTTTGTCTTCCCAACGTCCACCCCTCTCTGCTGTGTCATTATCCTAGAGGATCCAGAACAATGCTTTTCCAATTTTTTGGTCTCAGTACACTTTTAGAAAGTCTGTAGCCTTGGTATTATCATCTTATTACTGCAAAAACTAATGCCCACAATGTAGTGCTTTCAAAGGACATGAGCTCATCAGCCTCTGGTTCTGGTCATCAGAAATCCAAGACTGGTCAGCAGGGCTGTATTTCTTCTGGAGGAGCTAAAGCAAGTCATTACAACTTTACTGCAAGAGGGCTCCAAGTCAGACATTGCCAAATCAGTGCATTCTAAGAATAACCCCTTTTCATGAAGCCAGAAGTACTTTTCTTTAAATTTCACCTTTTCAATGCATCACACGTCATTAAAATTTAGTGGCTAATGCCAGAGCACCTGTTCCACAGAGCGTGCAGTTTCTCCCTTCTCTCTCAACAGTTGAATGAACCAAAAGTCTTACACCTCAGAATCGCTGCTAAACTCCCTTGATTCTCTAGCAGCTGGAGTCCGGAAGTGGTCCTATTTTGCTGAGCACTTCCTGTGCATCTGGCACGTGATGGCACAGCTTGTCCTGTGTCTCCTTCGGTCTTCACAACAACAGCCTGTTGCCAAAGGAGCCGTCATTGTCCTCACTGTACCAGTGAAGAGGGGACATTCCAATGGCTAATGGGAACCAAGTTTTTCTGACTCTGGAGAACAGAAAACCCCCCCCATCGCACAGCCAAGGTCCCCATTGGCTGGCTCTGCCATTCCACGCCCCGCACTAACAAGATTTTACTATTTGAGAAATTTCCTCTCCAGGATGATGAAGGTCCAAATTTCTGTGTTGTTTCAGAAGGTTCTGGAAATCAATTTCTCTGAACAATAAACTAGACAACTATCCCAGTTCCAAGTGAACAGGCCCTTCCCAGAATGCTCAGCAAAGGTCATCAAACCACTTGTCCTTCAAAGCTCATTGCAGGCCTTGGCTCACTGTGCCCACCAGCCTGACAGCATCATGGTCCAAGGTGTGTCCCGTTGCAATCTGGCCTCGCCTGGACTGGACTGGACCAGGAAAACAACGGTAATTTCCTAAGAGTTCATCTACGGGTAGATAGAGAACTATTTGACACAGAGAGTTTAAAAGAGAATAGTGATGATGATAAAAATTGCCTTGCATCCTTTTAAATCAAGCTTGTGCAGTAAAATAGTTGCATATTATATATGTCCTTAATTATTGCATCACTTATGAGTCAGCATTTTAATTGTGATGAGATCACCTCTCAGCTTTCTCTTTACCTATTTAAACAATATCAGTTCCCCCAAAGTCTCTTTGTTTAATTAACAAGTTAGCTGTACAGCTAGGTTAGCATCTGATCAACCCACTAGCTACTCTATTCCCTTCACTGGGCACTTAATTCCATATGGAGACAACTCAGGGAACAGTCTAGACATTTTGCTTCCCTGTGGTCACCTCTTCCTTGGGGCCTTCTTCACCCTTTACGATGCTGCAGCCTTTCTTTTCTCAAATCTGCCCCAAAATGCAGCTCTAACTTTGGAACCTCCATCCACTCACGTCTCACTTCATTCCCAATGCTACATGCGTCCTGCAGAGAGGATGTCAGTGCAGCTGATAATACTCTTAACAGAGGGAAGAAGAATGCATTCTGGGCCACTGTAAAATAATTAACAGGTCTTCTACCAAGCAAAACTGGTTTTAGCTTTGTCTTACACTCCCACTTCAATTCTAAGGCTTATGGCCATTTTCAATTCACAGATCTTGTTGGGATAAGAAGATACTTTTTCTTTTCCTCTCTGATTCTCCACAGCAAACTTAAAACAACAAGGAATTTTTCTATGGTCACTTACATGCAGCTATAATATTTTAAACCAGAAGAGTATTTAAAAGTCATCTCTGCCAACCCTGTTATTTGGGGCCCAAATTGTTGAAAAGACCAATACAGGTTACAAAGCAGTTTTTTGGGGGCAGAACTGAGTCTACAGTTCAGATTTTCCAAAATCCAATGTTGTCATTTCCACTATTTCTCTGAGAGTCTTTGCTGTAGCATCTACGGAAAAAAAATCCTTGGGGGATGGTTTTAAATCATAGTTTAAAGCCCTGTTTGGGCAATTTATAGCACTTTAAATAGAGCTGAGAGAAGTCCCTCTCATTCCACATAACAAAATGCATGCTCTGCCAGAAAGGCAATAAGCCCACAAAACAATTTGCTTAAGGGGAGACCAGGGACTTCCTCAAAATATATCCATGACCCAACACAACCCTTATTTGCAAAATGCAGGAGAATCTGGACTCTGAGACTCTGGGAGTCCTGCTCCAGGTCCACACTGAGTGCCACGGGTCGAGCAGCCCCTGTCCAGGCCTGGCCTGCAGGCTCTGGTTCAAATCCAGCTTCCTTTTGTTGACAGCAAATGCGCCAGCTGGGTGATTCTTTTGAGCTACACAACAATGAGACTCAAAAAGAGGCAGCTTTCAAGAGCTAATCTATGGGTAGGGCCACCCCTTCCCAGGCAAGCAGGGTGGCTATCAGCTGTCGCCCCACAAGGCCACATTCCAGGGTAGAGCAGAGCGCTCTCTGCCCAGCACCACGGGTCAGCCTGATAGGGACGCTCATCCCACAGGCGACATTCCATAGCTGAGCAGCTGCATTTACGTTTTAATGCTTCCCATTGTACTGTTGATTTAATGAGGCCTCTCGGGCACTGTATTTGTAAATGACGGTCCTCACAATGCCAAAGCACCACCAGGCCACAACCATCCTGTGCCCTGCCATCTGAGATGCTTGTGCATTAAAGGAATCTTGTTTATTTAAAACCCAAAATACAGTCATCCGCATTTCTGCTCTGGAGCATTTTCATTCTCCTCTTGTCCAAGCAAATCATTGTGGTGAAGTGCTTAAGAACATGCGCTTCAGACATTGCACAAGTTCCAAGTTCGCACATGCCAGCCAGGGAAAGCTACTGACTCACTCTGAGCTCCAATTTTCTCAGTTATTAAATGGAGATAAAAATCACACTTCCCTGGAAGGGCAAGTGGTGAAATATGCATGGACAACACTTCAACTGAGGTCTGGTAGAGGTTTAACAAACACTAGGTATTGTTTTACCAAAATACATGTGAAAACAATCTATGTAGGAAAAACCATAGTATACCTATCACTAATACCCACATCTCCTCTTTATCTGGTTCTTGTCCCTTGCTCTACCAAGTCAGAGAAACAGAGTTGCCATTTGGAGAGTGATTGCTAGCAGCAATTGACATGTGATGAATGAAATATAACTGTCAATTATCACTACTGTTATTGGTGTTAATATCATTGTGGATTGTTATTATTGAACTAGAAGCAAATTATAGAATCTTTGGGACCAGATCTCAATTAACTTGACCCACTGGTTAATTAAGAGTTTCTCTCTTCTGCCATTTTGGGGGAAAGAAGAAGATGAAATCTTATAAAGGACTGTGGTTAGAATGGACTGTGGTTAGAATTAGATTAAAGAGGGGGACAACACTAGGACCCACAACGCAAATCCTGTCCACTGCCTGCTTTTATAAATAAAGTTTTATTGAAACACAAGCTCACTCGGTTTTGGTATTGTCTATGACTGTTTTAAGTACAATGGTAGAGTTGAGTAGTTGCCAAAGAGATTCACATGTAGCCTACAGAACTGAAAATACTTTCTGACCCTTTATAGAGGAAGGTTGCTGATTCCTGGACTTGAAAGAAGGAAATTGGCCAGAACAGCATTTAGCACATAGTAGGTCATCAGTAAATATTTGTTAGGAAAAAAATGAGTGAACTGAATAAATGGATAAGCAGGAAGCAGCTGATTTATTGTTGGTCCTGACCTATCAAGGTCTTCATGAAGTCATAGCCACTTCATATTGATGTGTCAGCTCTATTATTGTCCCAGAGAATTGTTTGAGCCATTGTTGGGAATGAATAGGACATAAATATCACTTGTAAATCAGACACAACGGTACTGGGTTCCTGCCAGTCCTCTCCAAGTGTTCCATCCTCTGCCCTATTCAAGCAGGAGAAGGACAGAGGAAGCTGGTAATAGAAAATACATTGACCTTTATGTATCTTCAGATAAGATAATATCGAGAATAGAGAACATAGGGGTAGACTCTTAAAATGGCGCATGTTTCTATTGCAGCAAAGAAAAGGATGCATCTGATTCCCAATCCTGCTAATACAGAGAACAGAAAGAAAAGCAGACCTCTGCAGAGAGATCATTGCACACAGTCATTTTGAAAACAAAAACAAGATAAAAGCTTGAGTTTAAATTTTCCTGGGGCTTGGGTTGAGCTAAATTATTTGAAGACAATTATCTGCTAATATTTCTGGCAAAATTCCTAACTTAAATGTGAATGTTCAGTTTCCCCCATTGACATGTGGATTCTGTGTAGGCTTAGGCTCATCTGGATCTCTACATCTACCCACTGAGTAGAGCACATTGTCCAGTGTTAAAGACCCTTATGTGAGACCTTGAGTAAGACCAGATGAATGACGAAATGAAGCAGTGGTAGACCAGCTGTCCCAGAACACTACGCAGCAAAGAGATCAGTACATATTCATATTCTTGCCTAAGACCTCGCAAGTTAGACCCCTGACTCCACAACTTGCCCTAATAATTTGTCACTGGCCCAACATTTCCTTTACCTGCTAGTATAGATAAGAGAAGCCCCTCTCCTCCCTTTTCAGCCATATGGTTTAGCTGATGACCCCTTTCCTTATCCCACATATGGACAATGGGTCTTAATTGATTTAATATCCCATTCTTCAGGCCACATTAGCAAACCATTTTACTAAATAAGGAAAGCACCCAAGTCTCTGTAGGTGGCTTTAATATCATAGGGGTTTATTTCTTGCTCCAAAGAAAGGAGTCCTAATTGACAGGTGACTTTCCTCCATGTAGTGATTCTGGGATCCGAGCTTTCTATCCACTGGGTCTCCCATCTTAGCACATGGCCTCAAGGTTGCCATGGCAGTCATCTCTCAGAGAGAAAAAGAAGCATCAGCATTATGTCACTTCTATCCACATTATTCTGTCATGTGGCAACATCTAACTACAAGGGAAGTTGGGAATATATTTTAGTTGTTCACATAGAAGAAAGAGATGCTCATTTTAATAAACAGTGAATGAATCTCTGCCACAGATTCACTGAACTTAATCAAAATCAGTGAAGCACAAGGACAGGTTTGCTGGCTACTCTGGGGAAATACACTCTCTTCACCCATTGATTGAGCATGAGAATATAGTGCCAGAAATTCTGGGGCCACAGGACAATCTGAGAATGGAGCCAACTTGAAGAAAGCAGAGCTGAGACATGGATCAGGAATGTCATTTGACTCCTGAATCAAGAGACATATGAAGCTATCTCTGGACCCTTCATTTGTGTGAAACAATTCATCCCTTTTGGATTAAGCCAGTTTGACTTGAATTTTCCTTCACTTACTACTAAAATGACTTAAATTATATCCGTATTTTTGGCCATCAAAAAACCCTGCCCTCTTTCCCCCCCAATGCTGCTGATGGCAAAGAGGTAGTAAAAAGAAGGGCTGAGAGTTGAGAATCTGCAGCCAAACTGCCTGTATTGGAGCCCTAAATTCTGCCACATTATATGTTGCTTCCTCCATTTCCTCACCCACAAATGAGGACTAGTAACAATACCTACATCATAGGTTTGCTGAAGATTGGTGAGGTTATTTATATAAACACTGAAAAAGTGCATAGTGCTTAAAAGGTTATGACCATATGCTCAGGAATTCCTGTGGTGATGTCCAGACCTACATTCCACCTATGTCCTCTCCTCCAAGAAGCCACCACTCTCTCAGCTGCCTGATGCTCCCCAAGCCCTCACCATGCCTCTCTTTTTCTCTCTCCCTTCAAAGACCTCTCTTCTCCACAGAAAACTCTCCTATCTTAGTCGGCAAGGACTGTGGGACAAAGCCAAATTCTACCCAAAGCAGGGCCACCAGCTCATGCAGGAAGAAATGGACTTCTCGGACCCTAGAGGTGTCATATACAAGCCACCAGAGCCACACACACAAGCCTAAACCAAACTGCTCTTCCCATCTATAGTGACAAAAATCCTCTCTGGGAAGATGGAGGAGGGGACCCAGGTTCAAACCCCAAAATACCATTTCTGCACTACTGAGCTGTCAGGGACAGAAACTGTTCCCCAAACAGAGGCAACTGGATATTTCCTCAAATCACCTCTGGAGGCCCTGTGAACCCTGGCATCTCTTTCTAAAAGATCCCTCCCTACCCCACATGCTGAAATTCCACAGACCCCAGGAGAATGCACAGTCCAAACCCAGAGTCCAGGCGATTCCTGCACTCTGGCAGCGTCTAGGGTGCTGTCATTGCCCCGTGAGGCCACACGGCGTCAGTGTTACAGACAGAAGCTGAGGGTCCTCCTGGACTTGGGGCTCGGGTCCTGGTTCTTGTCTCGCCTAAGGAAGTTGATCTAGGGCTCAACGTAAGAAGGAGAGAGGCTGCTGCTTTCCCAAGGCTGCACTGTTAGGAATTGGCGCCTTTCGCTGACGTGCCTGGCCACCTTCCAAAACATCAACCAGCCCCAGGCTCTGTGATGGGGATTCATTCTAGCATCTCCCTTCTCAGGGCCACTATCACTTTTGCCTTTCTCCCTCAGATGTGATCATTTTTAAAATCATTTCTTTTTAATCAGTCGCATTCGCCCCCTCGTCTTCTGAGGGAGACGCCCCCCTCCCCATGGCTCCCAGGGCTCCCAGGCTCCTTTGGCCTTTACAGGGGAAGCTGGTATCCATGGATGCAGCAAGCACCTCTCCTCACGGAAAAGGGCAAATGCATCTCACACCAGCGGAGCACCCTGGCCTGGGCAGCATGAAGTCCAGTCTCCCGCTAACTTCTCCAGGGCCAGGAAAGGAGCTCGAGCGAGGTCTGTGCTGTGTGCTTCGGGCCCCGCCCCCACTGACTTTTGAGCTTATCACTTTCAGACCTCGCCTGCCCTGTGTCTGCTGAGCCAGCCCCTTGGGTTAATTACAGGACATGGGAGAAAGGGCAAATTTTGTGTTCGTTTTTTGCTAAAATCCATTCACCCTTCCTTTGGGGCCTCAGTCCCCTGGGGTGTATGTCCATGAAGGAATGGCCCGGAGGCCTCTGGGGCACTTCCACAAAAGACCACAGAATGAGCCATGACTCAAGGACACTAGTGTTGTGTTTTGTTTTTAACTTGTTTTTTACCTAATCTGCTTCCCAAAGCTTGCAGTAAGTGATGTTTTTCATTAGGTTGTATTTTGATAACCTCTGTGCATACAATCATTAAGCAACCCCCGTCCTATAACTAATGCTGACAGTTAGTGTATTTTTCAAGAGCAGGATTCATAAATCAGACAGTTGGCTTTTTAACTACCAGAGGGATTTTTCTCAATTTTCCCTTCCCCACCTGATTCTTCTGCTTTGCCATCCTCATTCCTGGATCTCTTTTCACCCTTTAGGCTTCCCACTCTGAGCCACATTCAACCCAGCTGTTTTAATTAATGTACTTAGCGAAGAAGATGCCATGTTCCCTGTTCTTTAAGAAAGAGCATTAGTGGAATTTTTTTCTATATCAATGGCACAAACATACCAAATTAAGAAAACAAAGACTAAAAACGCTACAACTCATTTTAAAAATGCACAGGGAAAAGTTTCATGACATGATATGGTGATGACTCCTTGACTATGGTACCAAGAGCAGAGGCCATGAAAGAAAAATAGATAAATCATCTTTATCAAAATTTTACAAGCTTGGGCGTCTCTGATGGAGCAATGGGTTAAGTTGCAGCACTATGAAGCTATCCTCAGCTACTGCAGCAAGAGTTCAATCCCTGGCCAGGGAGCTCCCCACATGGCACAGCAGACCTCTCCTGCCTCCCCCGCTGCTCCCCTCAGCAGTGTACTTCAGTTGATCCACCTGTTCTGCTCCCCACTCTGTCTCTAGTGAATTCTCTCACCACCCACACCTCTGGCCTGCACCCCAGCTTGTATGCATAAATAAATAAATCTTAAAAAACATTTTACAATCTTGTGCCTCAAAGAACACTGTTAACAGAGCGAAAAGGCAACCCATGGAATGGGTCAATCCTGAACCTGATAAAGGATCAACACCAAGAATATAAAGAGAACTCCTAGTCAACAACAAAATAAAACTTGATTTAACAAATGAACGAAGGTCTTGAATAGACATTTCTCTAGGGAAAATAGACAAATGTCCAATTAGCTCAGCTTCACTGAGCATCAGGGAAATGCAAACCAAACCACCATAAGATACCCCCTCATGCTTTTTGGAAGGGCTATTATCAAAATGCAGGAAATAGCAAGTGTCGGTAAGGGTGTGGAGAAGTTGGAAGCTTTGCTTGCTGGCAGTGGGAAATGGTGCAGCTGCTCTGAAGAACAGTATGGTGTTCCTTAAATATTAAACAGAACTGCTATATGATCCAGTTATTCCTCTTTGGGGTGTATACCCCAAAAACGTGAAAGCAGGAACTCAAATACCCATGTCCCTAGCAACACCATTCACAATAACCAAAAGGTGGAAACAACCCAAAAATCCACTGGAGGATGAATAGACAGATAATGGAATATTATTCAGCCTTTAAAAAGGAAATTCTGACACAGGCTTTAACATGGATGTTAATCTTTGAAGGCACTATACTAAGTAAGAGAAACCGGATGCTAAAGGACAGATATTGCATTATTCCCTTCTATTAGTAAGTCAGACAGATTCATAGGGGAGTCAGATTCATAAATACAGAAAATAGAATGTGGTTGTCAGGGGCTGGGGGAGGGATCAATGGGGAGTGATTGTTTCATGGGTATAGAATTTTGGGGTGATTTTTAAAGTTCTGGAGATAAGTAATGGTAATAGCTACACCACAGTGGGAATTAGGAAATTCCACTGAGCTATATATTTAAAATGACCAACACCATAAATTTTATGTTATCTATATTTTACTACACAATAAAAAGAAAAGAAAATGAATGGCCTTCAAGCTCATATACTTCATCTCTCATTGCCTCTTCCACCAGATCCCTGCACCTGGAATGTTCCTCTTGCATAGCTTAGCAAACTTCCTCCTCTCCTTTAAGTCTTCACCACATTTCACCTTTTCAGTGAGAATTGTTTCATACACCTTTCTGAGCTCCCCAAACACCCTTTACCCAGTCCAACTGCCTCTTCTTACTTCTGTCTTGAAGTAATTTCTTAACAAGGTGATCTGCATTTTCATTCCCCACTTTGCCCCACAAATAATGAAGCCAACTTTGCTTAAAGATCTCTAATTGCCTCCATTTTCTGATTTGCAAAATGATAGTAATAGTACTTTCCCCATCCCAAAATAGCAATTTTGAGAGAATTAAATAATATATATTAAGTCCTGAGCACATAATGCTTATACATTCACCCAACAACAATTTATTGATTGCCTATTATGTATCAGGCCCTGAGAAAATGCCTTTGAGAAGCTGTCCTCACAGAGCTGACATTCCAGTGAGGGAAGGAAATAGAGTAACAGATAAGACACGAGTGCACAGCCTCAGTATGGTGTGGAAAGCTGGAAGCGAACGAAGCAGCTAGATGACCACATTAGCTGAGTGACCGGGGCAGCTTCTCTGTGAAATGATCTTGAAGTGAAAACTGGTGATTGAAAAATAAAATCAACCTTGCAAAAATCAGAGGACAAGCATTTCAGGCAGGGGGAATAGCTAGTGAAAATGTCAAGCCTGGAAACTAACTTGGGGGGTCAGAGGCACAGAACAAAAGCAGGATGGGTGTGGCAGAGAGCATGAGAGACGCTCCCAGATAAGGCCAGAGAGAGCATGAAGTGAGAAACACTGGTAATACTTACATGTCTAAAAAATAACACTGACTGCTGTTTGAAAAATGGATTTGGAAGACTGGCAAAGGTGGATGAGAAAGGTCAAGTAGGATGTTACCAGAATTACTAAGCAGGAGATGGTGGGGCTTCAACTAAGGTGTTGATGGTGGGGGTTAAAAGAAGTGGTCAGATTTTTAAGATTCTACCTACTGAAGGTGGAATAATAGTATCTGCTAAGATACTTTTGCCAGGGAGGGAGAGAGATGAAACAAAAGTGACTCTCATGTGGCTGGGTGGAAAGTGCTCACAATGATCATGGAAAAATACCAAAACTACCATGTAATAACCAAGTGATCGCTACTTAATCATCACATAATTAAACTTAATAAACAGGTCGTTATCATGAAATAACATTCTAACCAGGAAGGTGCCTACAATGTGCTGAGTGCTCAGGAAGTGTTGGTTGATTGACTGACTGACTGACCGACTGAATGACTGACTGACTGACTGAAGGAAGATGCTGGAAAGGAAGCAGAGGAGGAAGCTGAAGAGAAACTTTGCCTACTTTACAATTTCTCCTAATTGTAAAGGTCCTCCTAAAAACAGGACCTGCTGACTGGTCTCCACAAAAAGGAAAAACAAAATCACACACACACAAAAAAAGTTTGCTGCATGGAGAGATTTGAACTAACAAAGGAAAAGGAAAGAGCCAGGAGGACAGGGATACACGTGTTTGGACACATCCCCCCCTTGGGAAAACTGACTCCCGAAAGGGCCAGGATCTGATGAGTGTGCAGGAAACCCTTTTGCCCTGTCAGTTCCTAATAACAACTGGTGCGTTTATTTATCTCCTCAAAGCAGGACGCAGGCCGGCAGGTAAAGACATGGACATCTGTCCCTGTGTTCGTCCAGGAAGGGAAGCACTGCAGAGAGGCTACGTCTTGGCCCCTGTGTACATGCTGCTTAAAGACATCATTTCAACCAAAACTGATATCCCTTCAGCCCTGGGGTGTCAGAGTCACATGAAAAGCCTTTCTAGGAAACTCAGTCTGTGAGTAATGGCCATGGACTAAAAGAGGGGGGGGTCTCTCTACGAAGATTAAAAGTTTAGACTATTTTATAATTGGGTATAGTGATAAACAGGCAGATTAGGGTACAACATATGAAATATGTGAAGTAGCCATGTTTTATCTAAGAGTGACTGTTTCGTATGACGTCTGCCTGCTATCTGTCTGCTGATGAAAGAGTTTGAACACCACCATATCAGTCAACCTGAGCTTAATCCTTTCTTTTCCTCAAAATTGTAAGATATTTCTGTTTTCTTTTCAAAAGGTATTTTGAGGGATTCAAGCAATTTCTGATTACTTGAAGGAGAAAATAATTTGCCTATATGCCTCTAGCATGTACCCAGCATTCAAGTCCAGAAAGAAAGAAATACCCTTAGGTAAGAAAGTGTGCAAATAAATATTTTACAATCCTATGAGGTGGAGGAGCAGAGTGTACTTCCTGTCATCCACCTGCCTTCATTTATCACATCGAGGCCACAGGACTCGATCAAGGTCACGTCAGTGGTTTGGGGCCGGACCCTTGAAGCCAATGCTTCTTCTGAACTAATACCCATGCTGCAGGGAGGGAGTCTGGGACTTTGAGGATAAAAATTACTCTGTAAGCAACAGAAAATATTTAACACAAGGTACAAGACTTCGATTTCCCAGGTATCACAATAGCATCCCAATCAAATAAGATATGGGAAAACCTCACCAAGAAATGAGATTTTCAAGTGTTCCAGTGAGAGGAGGTGCTAGGGAAGCTTTAAGTGAAATCAGAGAACTGATCTTTTTTAAGTAACTCAGGGATTTCAAAGAAAAGAGAATGTTTTAACACATTTTTTTTTTGAGGATGGTGAATTACTTAACCTGTTTACGTAGCTGATAAGCTTTCACTTTGATGAGCTAGTCTGTCAATCATTTCTAGTAAGCACTAACTATATATCAATCACTCTTCCAGGTATTTGATATATACCAGTTCACTAAGCAGACAAAAATCCCTACCCTTAAGAGCATATATTCTAACCGGGAGATAGATGACAAACAATGAATATCATAAACAAGGGGAATGCAGAGTGACTGAGAATAATACATGCCAAGGGAAAAAGAAAAAGATGAGGGTAAGAGAAAGCAGGAGAACCGAGGTGGAAGGGATATATGTTGTACCTTCCAATAGACTTGTCCACATAGGTCCGATGGACAGGCTGGATTTGAGCGAGGACTTAAAGGGATGGAAGCAGTCAGTCAGGTGGTGTCTTGTGTTCCACGTGTAGACAAGTCACTAAGGTGGAGATGTGCCTGGCAGGTGTGTGTTTTGCCATGTGCTCTGTGGAGCTGGTGCTGTGCCTATTCCCAGAGCATGGCAAGTCCTTCCCCCTGGAACAGGAAGCCTTGTTCCATCCAACCTGCCCAAGTTATGCCATGCCACGGACCACAGGGCCAGCAGACCTTCGGGAATCCATCACCCAGTGCTCGCTCCGTTCCAAGGATGACTGTGGAGTATGAATCTCCACCATCTTCTTTATATTCACTCTTCGGGATTTCTGTGGCCATAACCTTGTCTCAGAGGGACAACAAAGAGACAGCACCCAATTCAGTTCAGCATTTTAATGAGTGAAGAAGATGAATCACAGGTAATCCACTCATTAGCTAAGCATTGGTATCGGAATGGTCCAGCACAGGCAGAGGAAGATGACCTGGCACCCACTACTAGTCATACCAATGTACTGACCCCAAATAAACCACTCAATTCTTTTATGCCTCAATTTTCACATCAACCCAGTCAAGATACAACCCTTTGCCCAAGCTACTCCATAAGATTACAAAAAGTTTGAGTGAGATAATATTTGCACAAGTATGGTGGACGCTAGAAAGCACAACGCAGTGTGGCTTAGCCACGTCTGTGTCCTCGGAGCAAGCACAGTGCCCGCCATTCCATCGATGTTTGCTTAATTAATTAATTAGTAAAATTTACAGTGTGATAGGCACTAAGAAAAATGTTATCCTGTAGATATGACCTATATCTACACAGAGTTAAGTATTTGGGACAGCTACATCTATAAATACATAAAGCAGGACAATAAACCATTATTTAGACTCTCACTTGAAGACTTTTAAGCAGTTGTATTTTCAAAACGTGGTAGAAAACTATAGACTAGTCTCAGTTTAGCTTAAGAAGGGTAAAGAGAATAGCAAAAAGAGAAAAAAAAACTAATTCAATATTGCTCAGTAGATCAGAACAAGAAAGATTTTAAAAAAAATAAGGGTTTTTAAAAATAATTTCTATATTTGGAATGTATTTCAAGTAACTGTTCAAGTATTTATTTCAATGTTAAAATATGGAGAGAAGAAAGTATAGAATTTTGTACTCTGGCCAAGATATTTCACATGCCAAGAATTCTGCCCAAGTAGTAGATGAACAAAATGTCCAGGTGAATCTAACATCAAACCATTTTGCAAGGAAACTGGATTCCACTGACAATGCCTATTAAGCATGAAGCCCATAAGCTAGAGCAGAAAAAGCTATCTCGCCTACTAGGGGATCTTTAACATGACTTGAAATCGTGAACTAAGATATTAACACTTATCAGAGAGAGCAGACTGCCAATGGAATATTGCTGATTAAACCTTATATTTCAGAACAGCTTTGAACAGAGACAGAAACTACAATAACCAAAAAGAATTACGGAGCACAATAAAGGTCACGACATCACACCCAACAAGGGACACAGATTCGCAGAACTGGGGCAACCCAGAAGGGAGGGGCTCCAGATTGGCCTCAGGCCTCTCTAGGTAGAGATTTGTGTAGTTGTTGTGTAGGAAGTTGACATATTTTAACTCTAGAGTAACAATTGCCAGGAGCACTTCAGTACTCACCATCTGCCATCCCAAGAACTTGACTCGTAGTCATCAGTCTAAGCACTCTTGATGGCAGATACATGGGGAGTGGTGGTGGCAGGGAATTGAAATAACTTGAAAAATCTCTGTTCACAGCAATCAAATGAACCTAAGAGAAATAAAATTAATTAGTAAAACTATTCCGAGAATTTCTATACAAAGTCATGTGCGTTGCACATACCTTTTTAAATCTGACTAGTTCATGAAGTGTATGAACAGGTCCTAGACTGTGGAACCCCATAGCCACGGACACACTGACTTTTATTTCCTGGCAATTTTAAAACAGAATATTCAATATGCTAAATTCTAAAGGAGTGTTTCCCTAAGAGAGATCAACACACCGCCTGATCTGGTGGTTGTTAGGTTAGTTTGCAAAGGGAAAAAGCTTCCTGATCTAAAAAATTTGGAAAATACTCCTTTAAGTAAGGCTGAACTGTTTTGCTACATTACGTTTTACTGCAGAACTTGTCAGAACCTTTAACAGGCTAATAGGCACGGCCAATACATAAGAAAGGAACATCAGAAGCAGAGTTTTCTAAATTATCTGAAAATTCCTCCCTGGCACCCCCTGCAGCATCTCCAAACTAGGAAACACAAGTATGGGTTCATTTATGGGACCTAGCCCATTACAAACCCCAGATGTTTTCCCACATCCTTCAGAGAGAAAAGAGTCAGAAAAAAATTTCCATCATCCTTCCCTGCTGCATTAGCTAAGGCAACAAGCACGCGGTAACAGAAAAACCTCAAACGTCTTTGACTTCACACCGTAATAGTTTGTTTTTTCTCAAGTAACAGTCTCATGCAAGTGGAATCACCTTAAGCTTCAAAAAATACTCCTACATGGACCCCACCCTCAGAAGTTCTGATTGGATTATTCTAGAGTAGGACATGGGAAATTTTTTTTCAATTCCTCCAGGATTCTAATACACAACCAGGGTTGAAAGCCACTGAACCAAGAAATTATAAGGGCTTCTTCATTCAGCATCTTCCCATCCAGACCTCTGGGTTAGCCTCTGAAGCACTGAAATATATACAGTGTGTGTGCACGCACACAGTATTATAATCTGTATTGGGAGTTTCTTAGAACATTGATCAATATAATACAATATTCCTTCAAGAATACAAAGAAATAAAGACTGCAGAGATTATTTAAACAAAACTAGCCGCTATAACTGTGTGAGTCTCCCAGTTAACATCACAAGATCAACTCCCATTCTACCTGTCTTGCTGATAAGCCTCAGTTTTTACCCTTTCTGACTCTCCCATGCTGCCACTGGCACCGGGGAATCGCCTGTGATCGACGTGTGCGTTATTAGATATTAACAGCGTGAAGCAGCAGGAGGTAGTGGCTAGCAGGACTGCAGAGCCATGCTGCTGGGAAACTGGATTCCTACGTGCTAGCTGTGCAACCTTAGATAGCTGCCTGACCTCTCTGCTTTAGGACCCTCATCTGCAAAATGGGGGAAATAACCCTAACCATTTACCAAGTATTGACAGGATGAAACAGGTGAATGTATGGTGAGGTCTAGAATAACAGCACATGGTAAGCTGTCAAAAAATGTTGGCTGGTTATTACTGGTTTTTGTGATTTTCAAATGCAGGTCTCTGCTTTATGTGCCAGGAGAACAGAGAAGCTGCAGGCTGTGCTCCTGTCCTCGAGGAATTTTCAATCAGGCAAGGGAGGCAGCCATATAAAAAGATGGATTATGATTTATGTAACCAGGCTTTTGTAGCATGTGATGCTACAGGGAAGGTCTCTAAGTATTGGAGGAGTAGGACAGAAGGCTTCCTGGAAGAGATGCTATTAGATTCAGATTTTAAAGGGTAAGATGAGACTAAACACTCAGAAGTTTTCCACTGAGTGACATAGATGAGGGAAAAGGATGAGTTGAAAATCCAGTGGACATTTGCAGCACAGTTTGCCAGCACTAGATAAGGCCATCACCACCCTCCAAGTCAAGGACACAGCTTCTGCAGCATTTCCCCCCATGCCTGGGCCTATGCCCATCTATGGGGTCTCCCACAAATACCACTCAGTGGCAAGCTTGGACCTTTGCATCTAGTGAGAGACCCGCACTTTTCTGTGGTGTGGCTGTGTAAATGTTGGCAGAGCTGTAGCCCAGGGGTAGACAGGACCAGAGGTGGGACGGGCAGACAGCGGGAGGCAGGGTCTTGTCTTGGGAGTTTCACAAGGCACAAAAATTCCAGATTATGTCTCTGCCTCAGCCCCGCCAGGATATCCTGTCATTCAGCCGGAACGTATATACAGTTGAGCGTGGTTAATCTCACCTCGACCCCTGCACTGGCCTGTCTAGAGGCAGAGCTCCCACAGCATCTGACTGAATCCAGGAAAAGAACAGAGAAGGATTTAAAAGCAAACACTGAAATGAGAAAGAATTCACTGGGAGTCATCAGACTAAGTTTAAATAGCTAAGTAGTTCTGACAGGTGTCTGGCACGGAGAAGGAGCAAATATTTCTTCATCATGCTACAAAGAATACTACTTTTCTTTCTTGGATTGCTTGTGCAAAATCTCTGCTCTTCGCCTGAGACTATAGAGCAGGTAAGACGTGTGTGTGTGTGTGTGTGTGTGTGTGTGTGTGTGTGTGTATTTACTTGTCAATATCATGTGTTCAAAAGCTCTTTACTTTCTAACATTGTCCTATGTAGAGTATTTTCTGGACTTCATAGAAGGAAAGCTTATGGAAATAGGGCCCTAATGGAGAGATACCATTTTTCTAGCCCAGTCGGTTCAATTCCTGTGCTAACCCACCTTTTGGGATCCCTGATTTTAGTACTAACATTCCTCTTTCCATTACAGGGTTCAGTATCTTGTTCTTATTTGTCTTAGTAGCCTCATCCCTGTGAAAAACTCCCATTGCACCATTCTGAATGTAGAAAAGAACAATGGCTATAGAGAAATGAGTAGAAGGATGTTCTGGGGAATTCCAGGTGGGGTGATGTCTGATTGACAAACAGTATTTTCAAATACACCAAAAATGCATGCCTCCTGCCTGCCCCAAGTTGTCACAACCGTACTATTGGCAGTTGCTCAGCAGCCTTGTGAAGTGCAGAGGGATTCCAGCCTCTCCAGCAGCTTCACATGACTTGTCATCACGGAGTTCAGCATCAGATCTGCAGCTAGGCCAGCCCACAGAGGGGTGAGTGGGAGGCAAGCTGAATGATTCGTTAAAAGCGCATTTCACAAGAGAGGATTTATACTCTGTTTATAGGAAAACTTAGACATGAGTCTGCATTGGTGCCAGGCAAATCTTTATCAACACCAATTTTACTCCATTTGTGCTCTCATAAAGCTTTTCACAACCTTGGAAGATGCATAAAGGTGAAGTGCTCCAGCTCTCAGCGTGGGTAGGGGTGACTTGCGTTGTGGCTTCAGTTTCTTGGTTTAACAAATATTTCTGAGACTCTGGCACTGAGCTCCACAGTTTGGGGCTGCTCAGCCCTGAGCAGTGACTCATCTCTCTAAGCTTCAGTTTCCCCTCTGACAGTGCTCACAACAGTTGTGACTGTCCTCTTAGCCATCATCCTCAGCACTAAGTGCTTGCTCTAATGCAGAAGTCAGGCCTTGATTGATGTTTAAAGTTGTGTTTACTTTGCAGAGGGGGAATCATAAGAAAGAAAGAACTGGTCAACTCAAAGAAAAGACAATTTGAAGTTCAGGGATTCCTTGAAAAGATAGTGTTAAAGCTGCCTAAAGGGAGCAGATAAAGTAATGTTTCCATATATATTTATATAACATACATACTTTTATAGTCTTATATTTCCATATATACTGAGCTAATGTTAAGAAAATGCGGCTTGATGCATATAAAGATGCCATGACCATTACAAAAATTAATTCAAACTCTAAGAGGTACTTCATTATGAATTCAGAAAGAATATTCTAATGTTATTATTTTAGGAGCCAGCAGGGGTCTGTACCATTCGTTTTAGCAGTTAATTCTCTCCTCCCTGGTGTTACTAATGGATTGTCTTTAGTGTGTCTGCCTGATTTCCTACAATTCATTCATTCAGTCAATAACTATTTACAGAGCATAACTATGTGACAGACACTGTTCTAGGCGATAAAGGTACAGCAGAGGACAAAACAGAAAAATATGGCTGCGCTCAGGGAACCCACCTTCTAGTTAGATTGTAATCAAAAGATTACAGAATCTTTTTTCAGAAACGGTATGTGCCATGGCATTTTTGCATCCAAGCCAGATATTCCTGTGGCATCAATGCTAAAAGAACACCCTCAAGACCTATTGGCTTTGAATAACCTACTCTAACAATTTCCCATTTGAAAAGTATGCTCTAGAATATATTTCTGGTTTCCCACTTGAACAAGGGTATGTAATGACTTTACCTTACCTTGCTGGACTCCAGACTGTAGACCAGCATTGGAAAATGGATGCTACAAGAAACCGATGGCAGACATCACTTATTGATTCCAATACTGTCTCCAGATGAGGTGGGAAGCAGCCCACCAATCATTATCTGCCAGACTCATTGCTGCCACCCTGTCATTCTATTGACATGAAACCAATGGAGAGGACTGGCCAAGCAAGGCTTCCTTAATGGGAAATGATTTTTTTTTATGTTTACACAGGCAAAAAGATGCGATAAGGAATCTCTTCTGACAATTAGGACTGAGTGTAAATCCTGCTCGCTCAACTTTGGAATCAAGTGTCCAGATGGCTACACCAAGATTACCAGTGGCTCCGTAGGGGTTCGAGATTGCAGGTACTCAAGAAAATACATGGGCTGAGTCTTAGAACTCAAGGGACTGTAAATCCAAATTGCAATTTTGCATCTCAAAAACCACAAAGCATTTCCCTGATTTGCTCTTACTCTAAGATTACGTTGAGCCCAAACTTAGGTAACTCAAAACCATGACCTTGTGTCAAAAATTGTACCACTGATTCACATTTTAATGCCAAGTTGACTGTATTGCATTGTACATTCTCCTTTCACCTGTCTTCCTTTATTTTGAAAATCTGGGTATTATATTTGGAAAGATTTCTAGATAAGTATATTCAAACTCTTGGGTCTGACAATCATCGTACTAAACACCTACAGAACACAGATGCTAACTGGAATCCCAAGAGGCAAGTGAATAACAGTTTCTTTGCATTTAATGAGTGTCACATCCCTGAAATCCTCTCGTGATTCGAAACTCCCATAATTCAAGGTTCATCTTTGCAAAGGATGCCAAACAATTCTGCACACCTGCTAATAGATGTGCAACCAATGTACAAACAATTTTTATTTACTGGGTCTACTAACTTAGACATTGAACAGTGCTCAGTGCATTCATTTTTTTATTCAGGGGTGGAGGATGAGTACATTTCTTTTGTATAAATGAAAGCTTAATGCTGTTATATCACATAATTTTTAATTTACATTTGCTTGATGTGACTACACTGAATTCTAAAACCCAAATTACCATTTTTCAATAGAAGTTTCCCAACATTAATCAACCTAGTGTTATCACATGTATACAACAGTCGATTCTTCAGTTACCAATGTGGGTTCACATTTGCAACCAAATTCTCTTAGAAAGTATAACAGAAAGATATAACCCTCAAGTTTAAAATTATATGGTGACTTTATTGAGAACTTTTTTTTGCCTGCTACTTTTTTCAAGGGGCACACTTGGTAAAGCCTACCCCCACCTCTCTGCCACTTTCTGTACACACACATACACATACACATACACACACAAGGTTATGGTAATCATGTTCTATCCTCTTTAAAATTAAAGAGCAATCTGTTATTCATTCATGGAAATGCATAGAACAAACCCAAGCTGGTTCTTGAAGGGACATTTTGTCGTGCCCTTGGTTCTCCTTTTCACCATCATTGTGAAGAAATGTCCCCACCAATATTCTCAATCTGTCAAAGAAACTGTCAACTCTTATCTCCAACTTGACTGCCCATAATGGTAATTACGTCTTTGCTTCACACCATTTTGGCAAATCAAAGGTGTCCTGGGATTGCTCCCATCCCTAAGAGTTGAGTTTTATTTTACCTAGAAAGCGAAGTGTTCAGTTTAGATATTTTTTACATATGAATAAGTATATACACCTGAATAACAATGTATGGCAACCCTGATGCCCAGAGCTTAGTGCATGGGTCTCACTGCGGGTTAATGTCCTCTCTCCACCCTCCAAGGTACACCTTTGAGATTAGAACACACTCGCTGTCTCTCCCTGGATGCCGCCACATCTGCAGGAAAGAGTATCTCCAGCCCCGGTGCTGCCCGGGCCACTGGGGCCCAGACTGCCTGGGTAAGTGGCACAACACTGTTCTTGAACTTTGATACTTGCTTCAATGTCCCATTTCACAGAGGAAGGGAACCTGATAAAAGGAGAATGTCAGTATCTTTTTCTAGAAAGTTCCTTGTCAGTCTATATGTAGAAACTGTTTTTTGCCCTGTCAGCTTTTATAAAGAATCTTTTCCTCCCGTTAAGAGATCTCTCTTTAAGAGAAGTCCTTTACAAGTCAGAGAAAGGGGCAATTGAAAGAATATCAATTTTTATTAAAATGATAGCCACAGGGAGGAAGTAAGAATGATAGCTATGATGACCCCAAATAAGCATTTCTTTTAAGGATAAATTTTATTACCCCTCAAAGACTGCAGCTATTGCTTGGCAACCAAAATAATCATTAAATCTTCTAACGAGTTACTTGCTGGGATGTAATATAAAATTCTATAATGACCAGATTCCACTGTAAGTAAAACTACCAGCTTAGTCTGAGTCGATGCTATAGTTGGGCTCCTGAGGTCAAGTACAGCACTTATTAACTGACATTAAAATTCAATTCTGATTATAATGGCTAACATTCAAGTAGGGACTGATTCCTTGCTGTAACATGCAAACTACATGAAATCCCCCCCTTTTGGGTAGAAAAAAATCAGGTATTTAACTTCATGAATTTGCCACTGATTTCCATTTTTTAAGGTGTAATGAAATATCTCCTTGAGAACTCATTTTCTAAGATGTAAAAGAGACTTACTCTCTTTTTTTCTGACAATGTAAGCCAAGAGTGCATAGCTTGTAAAGTTTAGGAAGATATAAAGAAAAAAATAGCATACCCTAAATAATTTAGCTTACTTTTCCAAAGGGCTTTTTTTTCCATATAGCTTCTAAAAAGTTGAGCCCATATTGAATGCATAATGTTGTCTCCTGATGTTACATTTTTAAACTAAAAACTAAGGGAATAATAGCTACTTTTTCAAATTGCTGGCAGTAGACACTAGAGAGAATCTTGGCATTTATTATCTGATTTAATTCTTAAAACAAATCTTTGAGCTAGAGACCTCTATCCCCTCTTTACCTATGAGGAATCAGAGATCCTTCAGACTGATTAGTGATAAGACAAGTTCAAGTTCAATACTGTTTATCATCAAAGTCTGCTGTCTGTCTACCCTGTCCCACTGCCTGAAGCAGAGCTTGTGAAAAGAAGAGATCCTTTAAATGGGTTTCTAACTTCTGTTTTGTTTGGCAAGTCCCTTAAGCCCTCCCCATCAGTAACTGGTTTATGCTTATTATCCTCAAAGGTCAAGGTTTGGAGTTTAAGGCGCCTATGCTGCCTTCAGCTTCTACCCAGCTTCTTGGTGCTGTGAGTTCTGAAATTATCACATCGGAATCAACTGAGTCATTAATATCCAGAATTGCTGTTTTTGAGAACCGTTTTTGCACCATATGTAGTCATCAATTCCATTTCTTAGAGAACTGAATATTATTTCCTGATACAGTAGAAAGAACTTTCATATTCTCTCTTTCTAACATATGAAAGCTAATCTGATGCTTAGTTATTTCAGACACACTGTTGACAAGAGAAGATTTTGTCCTAGATGCTGTCACCAAAATCAGCATGTCCAAAAGAACACTGGGCCAGCTCCCAAAAGTTTTAATTTTGAAACTAGTTTCATCATTGCTGTTTGGGGCAGCTTACTGCTCATCTCTCAGTCTCCTTAGCCGTCCTAACAGGGGGGAAACATCCTACTTGACTAAACTGTAGTAGGGAATTTAAAATATAGGGGAAAGTCCTTGGCAAAGTGTCTGACACAATGAATGAGGGAAGGGATAAATGAATGAGTGAACCGCAGTCAGAGGAGACCTCTGATAACGAAAGACAAATAAAATGGCCTCTCTGAGTTCTTTTTAGAGTGGGCAACTAGTAAAACATGAGCAAAAACATGAGTAAAACAAGAGTCAAAATGGGTTCCTTTCACCCCTCCAAGATCCCCGTCTCCAAAGGAGCCTGAGAGGATTCCTGATGTACAGGCATTTCCTTCTGATAGGTCTCGAGGGCCAGAGAACAGAGCCCTGCATGTTCTATCTGCTGTCCTTTCATTGGGACATAGGATGCGTCCCTTTATCTTCATCTTCCAAACACTCTAAATGTCTTGAAAGGTTTCCTTCCTTTGGCTCAGGGAAGCAACAAATCCGAAAGGTGGGCGTGGGTCTCATCGCTCCCATTTCGAGTGATGACAAGACAGATCTTGACCATCACTTTACATTTCCGCTAGGACAAGGCCGTTTCAGAGCTGCTGATATGTGCCCCTCTCCTCTGTAAGGAAGCACAGGCCCCTGACGGCAGCGTCTACTTCCTTTCTGATGCATCAACAAATCCATTCATACGCAACACCTCTGGGTTACTTTTTAAATTATTTGAATAGGACCAAATTAGAAAATAACCCCATGATCAATTCGGAAAATAAGGAAAAGCAAAAAGCATCATCTTCTAAAATTAAGAATAAGGCACAAATTCTAACTTGGGGGGGGTATGTTATCCTGACATGGGAAGGTGTTTCAACCCAACTTTAACATGTTCTCCTTTTAAAACCTGTATGACTTTATCAACTCTGCCTATCAAAGTGTCATCTCATTAGCACAAAGACATATTTTTGACCATGCAACTTAATCACCTCTGAATAACCAGTCTTCCATTTGAGATGAAATTGGTTTTTTGATCAGAACATTCCAGTTCTTTTTATTCCACTGTGAAGATGAATGGTCTTGTGCAAAAACTCAAAGTTGTGGAAAAAGAATATGGGCAAAAGGGTTACACATGAATTTGATTGTGGCCAACGCCATTTCATTATTTCAAAGGGAAATGGTCTGGATTCTTCTTTTGGAGGTCAGCATCATCGACGTAGGCATGTTTATTTTTTGTATCTACTATTTGCATTTTCAGATCTCATTTTCTTTCCCAATGCATTTTCCTTTTCATTCACTGCACAGATTGCAAATGATGGACTCCATGCATTTGAAATCACTCTTTCGAACATGTCGTTTTCAGGCTTTGAGTGACAAATAACACTGAGGTCACCCAAGGAACCTATCTCACATCAGCTTAGCAGGCGGAACCTGCCAAACAGCTATAAACAGAACACCAGGACAGCTTCCCTGCCTAGCACTGTCGTCAGGCTTTTAAACAAAAGTGGTAACAAAGAGTAGGCATCTCCAGAGTTTCCTGGGAGATAAAGTTACAGGGAGGTCCTGGCCTCTTGCTGGCCAGGAAGTTTATTATCTTCCTTTAAAGAAACAGAACAGCTGATGATTTGCTGATGGCTCATTATGGCTGAGCTGACTGAGTAAGGAAAGTCACAATGGGAGAGACCACAGAGCAGCAGTGGCCAAAGGGAAGTGTGATAATGACCTAAAATAGCCTTATCAGCTACTTGGGCCTCCTAATGCCTCAGACGTGTGTCCTTATCACAAATCCTGTAATATTTCTTCCAAGCATGGTTGCTAAGAATGTCAATTTATCATTTGTTTCTTAAGGGAGATCTGGGTTAACAGAAATGAGTTGAGAAGCAGGAAAGAAATCTGCACTTTGGCCTTAAACATTTTACTTAAAAAAGTCAAACAAGTAATTTTCATAGATTGCTTAAGCAGCCATTTAGGACATAAAGTGAAGACGGTGCCTATGCCACACCTTTTTTTTTTTCCAAAGTTCCTTCTCATCAAGCATGTGTTGAGTACCAACTACATGCTAGACATAGTCACCTACTGTCACACATCACCTGGGACATTTCAGCCAATGACATACAGAGGGTGTCCCAATCAGCTCCACTATCTAGCCTATATATTTATAATTACACTCTGCTGTTCACACAAGGCGTTGCTCAGAATGGATCCTGTAGCTAAAAGATACATCGTGATATATGATAAACCTAGTCCCTGCCCCCAAGGAGCTCACAGATTAATGAGCCAGAGGAGAAGTAGATAAGGAGAAGCAGTTAGACCTGTGAGCCCAAGTGAGAACCCTGGGACTTGAAGGAGTTTTGCAACTCACCCAAAGGGAGCCAGCTGAGAAGTACAGATCAGACTGGGGAGCAGGACTGACTCTGCAGCCCCAGCTCTAGCTCACTACTCTGTCCTGTTTCCCCCAAATACCTGGTTGTGTTACCATGTCAACTGGTAGAGAAGTAACCTGTGATCACTAGTCTCCTCCAAGGAAACTCGCTTCCATCGTCAGCGGGTACCTCTCTCTGCCAGAGGTTAATCCCATGACCCCTGAGTTCTAGTTCCAGCAATAGCTGAGAGTTACAGTGGTTTTGCAATAAATCTAAAGTCAGACTGGTTTCCGTCAAGCATTTCCACATTCTCATTCTGGAAACTTACACGTCACTTACCCTTCCTGCAGAGTTGCCAGTTTCAGCCAATAACAATAGAGATAAATTAATTGCAGATAAATAATATTTGGGACATAATTACTCTAAAACATTTTGTTGTTTATCTGTGATTTCTATTAAACTGGAATCCTATATTTCACCTAGTATGCTTATCTTTTGGCCTCAGTTTCCCCATAATGGAGATGCTGATGCTGATGCTAATGCACCTGCCTCTGAAGGTCACACTGAGGGTTAAGTGAATCAGGACATGCAAAGTAGGTAGGATGTGCCTGGCAGTTGGCAGACACTGAGAATATGCCCACTACCACTTCTGTCTTTTAGGGTGCTCGTATTCCTGGCTGGCCTCTCTTTCAGGGAAGTTTTTTTGGTGGGCCTCTAAAGTCCATGGCACTCACTGACCTCACAACTCTAGCTTAGTGGTTGAGGACTCAGACCATGGTTAAATCATGGTTTGCAATCAGACAGCCCTGATTGCAATGCCAGTTCCAACATATCCCAACCATGCGATGTTGGGCAAGCTACTTACCTCCGTGAGGTCCGGTTTTCTTACCAATGACCTGGGGGTGGTGGTGATACTGACGATGGTGGTGGTGGTGATGAGATACCTTATTCATACACTTATTGTGAGAATGAGTGCAGACATGTAAAGACCTAGCAAAAGCAAATGTTCAACAAATTCTCAACATCCATTATGGATCTGATAACTCCCTACACTTTGTTGGCAGTTTAGGAATAAAATTTCTGTGTAGCTCATTTTTTAGGTAGCTGATGGTCCCTTAGACCTATTCTTCTTTTCCCACAACCAGCTACTTTCTGTGGACCAGATGGGTCAGCCCAATGCCTCATCAGAGCAAAGGCCTGGAATGTGGGGGGACTGAGGGGCTCCCTCTGCTCAGGATGCTCTGACAGACACCATCACCATAAACATTTAGTTCTCACAATTCTGGCTTCAGAAAGAGCATGACGTAAGGCCTTCGTGTAGAGTAGTGTTTGAGACAGGTGTTGGGTTACAAAGACTATCTGCACCCGCCACCCTTTCATGAAAGAGATAGAAGGGTCCAGGGAGCATGCAGCTGGTACCTTCAGGAAAGAACTTGAATCAGAATCCCACTGGTCCCCTTGAAGCCCCAGAGCACTCTTCCTCCCTCTGTTCAGATCACTTCTCTTTGATTCAGAGGTGGAATTTTGTGTCGGGATATTATTGCCTTTGATATTAGAGTATTATGTTGGGACGCTTTACCAAATTTTCTTAGAACTACATGCAACCTAAGACTGCTCATCAACAACTACTTCTCCGATACCCAATTCCAACATTCCAGTTCCATCAAGCGACATCATTTCCGGACAGGCCATGCCCTTTTACAACCCTAAGACTTTGTACTCGCCATCTCTCTTTCTGAAATACCTTCCTGTTACAGCCTAGTCAAATCCTACTGGGGTCAAAACCCCAGTTCCTCCTCAGGGATGTTTCTTGGACTCCCTAAGGCAGCACCTATCGCTCCCTTCTCTGGGATTCCTCAATACCCTTTTGAACACACTGATTCAGCACATTGATTGAGCACACCGAGGCCTTGCTTTAACATGATGCTAAGAGGCAAGATAAGTTCCCAACTTTGCTAGTTGTAAAGTGTGAGACCTTGGGCAATTTATATGAATGCTCTGAACTTCAGTCTCTCATCTGCTAACCAGCACCTATAGCCAACCCTGACAGTTGCAACAGGGATGGTTTAATTAGCAAATATTCAAGAGATGTCGGCAGCTGGACACCTTCTATTTAACACCTGACTATGCACGTAACTTTTGCCCCCCCCACCTTTATGGAACCCTATTGAGGAAGAAACCCTTTGATTACTCCTTCTCCTTGGCAGCTAGCACCCTAACAGGCACTTGGCAGTGCTTAACACACCCTTGGAGAATGCTGTGTGCAGATATGAATGGGTGACTCCAGCCCTTTGGTTCCCTAGAGTGCCCAGGAGGCGCGCAGTCCCCCTGCAGTGGGCGGGGCCGGTGTGCTGAAGGCATGGAAGGAAATGGCAGCTGCTCCTGCCAAGTAAGTTCAAAATGTGTTCTCTTTGCCATGCTCTGCTCCCTCTCCTTATCTGTCCCTCCTTGAAAACACACTAGTGGAGTCTCTAAAAAGCAGTGATATTAGTAAAGAGAACATGCAATTTGCAACAGAATGACGAGAACTTTGAGTGAGTCAGCATACTGCCTAGCCTTAAGGATACCCACCTTTAAAATGTGTCTAGGAATAATTACATCCACCTGTAATTACATTGCTGAAAAAGTGAGATTATATTCGTGAAAGAACCTCATGAAACGGTACAAAACCACAGCCGTGTTGTCACTGCTGCCGGCCTAGGACCCTAGAGTGCTGTCCCCACCTCCCCGGCCAAGACCTGGGTCTGACAACTGAAGAATTTCTTTGTAATCCCATGAAAGTGACATTTTTACAAGTTTCAAGCTTTAGATGATTTAAATATAAGGAAATTCTCCAGAAAGTATTGCATTCAACTGTCTTCAGAAATGCAAAACTGTTTTCATTTGATTCTTGGGTCAAATTAGGGCGACGCTCTCAGTTGTGGCTACATATCTCTCTCTTTGGACTGACAAAGGAGTATCCTTCTGGAGAGCTCCAGACTCTTAGGAAAAGATAACACAGGGATGAATGTAGCCATTTTCACCCCAAACAATAAGGGACACAGGAAGAAACAGAAAGGAGCAGCTTCAGGATAGGCACACAGAGAAGTTGTGTGATAATGCTCACCAGACTGTCAGAAACCTAGTGAACCTCCCAGGTAACCATCACTTTGGGTCTAATGCCATCTCCCTGGGTGTTCTTCAGGAAGGGTTTGGTGGAACAGCCTGTGAATCCTGTGCAGATGACAACTTATTTGGACCCAGCTGTTCAGGAGGTAAGTCTGATTTTTGTGAAATCAAATGTAGTTGTACAGCTTGAAAGTCAACTGCGTCTTATATAGCTGAAGACTCCCGAAAGACCATTCTTGGGATAGAGGGGGAGGAATACCAAGGAGTTCTATAAATCAATTTACACAGACAAAACAGAATTGACCACAAATCTGATGAAGTGCAGTTTTGAAAAGAGAGGGTTTCAGCTCTCTCAGTTATGCTCTCTGGCTAACTCAGGGGATCTAATTCCCTCTTTCCAGGCACCAGTGCCCAACCTGCCCAACCACCTGTTTCTTGCTTGGTCATCTTCTCCCTAAGATCTTGTTAGATGCTGGTGTCAGTATTAATCTCCCCAGGTACCCTACATCTGCCACTAGCCACATCACATAATAATCTAGCCCTTCCATTTGGGAATTCACAAATACCTGAGATGATCAGGGTTTTTGGATTCTATTTTGAATTAAACAGACATACAAATATTAGACTGGTTGTCTATGTTCTTATTTTTGGTTCTATCTGGAAAAAATCCCTGAGGCAAGCATTTCAGTACAAGTATCTTATGAAGAGTGAACCCAAGGAAACCCTAGTGATATTGAAAAGTGACGTAGAGGGTTGTGTTATCAAACCAGAGACCAGTGTAGGTAAAAAACTTAATCCCCTTGGGAACTCTGGAGTCAGTGTAGAACATTCATCTCACCTCAGTAATCTCACCGGAAGGTCGAAATTGGTAGGCAAAATAATGACCCCACACACACACACAAAAGATGTCCACCTCTTAATCCCTTGGCTGTAGGACTATGTTACCTAATATACCAGAGGGGATTAATATAACAGATTGAATTAAGGTTACTAATCATCTGACCTTAAAATAAGGAGATTATCCTGGATTATCCAGGTGGGCCCCATGTAATCATGAGGGTCCTCAAATGTGGAGGAGGGAAGCAGAGAGTGAATGTCAGAGTGATGAGATGTGAGAGCCTTGATCAACCCACCAGCCGGCCCTTACTGGCTTTGAAAATGGAAGGGGCCACAAGCCAAGCCATGTGGGCAGCCTCCAGAAGCTGGAAAAGGAAACAAATGGATTCTCCCCTCCAGAAAGGAACACAAGCTACCAAAACCTTGATTTTAGCAGAGTAACTTTGGATTTCTGACCTCCAGAAATGTGAGACAATAAATTTGTGTTGTTTTAAGTTACTGAGTTTGTGGCGACTTGTTACAACAGCAATTGCAGTTGCTAAAGGTGGCTTGTTAATTCCCTAGCATGTCCAACCCTCACTGAGCCCTCAGGAGAAGCAGGCTTCCTGGGAAGGATTTGCAGAATCCTGGAAGTGAACAGGATTGGTGGAGTCTAGAGAACACGGGCAGGGAAGAGACAGTGTCTGTCAGGTCCATAGTCTCCCACAAAGCACATATCAAGTAGCATGTGGTTCTGACATTTATGGAAAAATCAAATTTAGTAGCTGCTACATTGCTTCAAATATTTTTTGTAAAAAAAAAAAAAAGCCTACACACACAGGCATCCCACCCACATAAGTCTGCATACTCTGGAATGTTTCATCTGCAATAGCAGAGATGTTGTCTCCCCTCTAATCTCTGGGTTCCTTGAAGACAAATGCTGTTACACCTCTTTATCTCCAGTACCTTCCACAGTGCTGCCTGCAGGGAAGACAAGCACCATGCTTCTGTTGGTTGGATGAATAAGTGAGTGAGTGAATGAATGAGTGTATGAATGAATGAATGAATGAATGAATAAGTGAGTACGTGAATGAGTGTATGGATGAATGAATGGCCTATCAATAATATGCTCTACTCATGTTGTCCTAATTCAGAGACTTAATTTTGAGGCAGCATGTATGAGGGATTCAAGTTCTGGCTACTCTGATGCTAATAGTGAGAACCTGAAGTTTACTGAGTATGTTCTCCGTGTCTGCATCTGTAAAAACAAAAATACTATTACCTCTTTTAGGGTTATTCTGAGGATTTAATGAGATCAGTGTACAATAAATATTAGCAATTATTATCATTATGATTGTTATTATTTATTACCTATTAATGCCTATCCCGCAATCTTAGGGGATCCTTTTTTTTCAACACTCTGTAAAAGATTACTTCATAAGGAAAATTAGCAAAAGCAAATTTAAAACAGATGTTGGCATGTATGTATTTAAGATGATACATTTTATCAGGGGGCAGTAAACTAAAAAATCAATCAACTGTTCAGAAATAACATATCTCCTAACATGGCCCTTCCCTACCGTAACACTAGGACTTAAATCTCATACTTTAAATGAATACTGAAATAAGAAGGAAGAAAGATAGCATCCAGCATTGCTTACTTGCCACAAAAGTCTAGTTAATTGTTTTTGAAATGAAAATTTAGGAAGATGAGCCCAGTTACCCCCAGGAAACTGATGTTGGATGCCGATGAGTATCTCCCTTCACACTGGCCCATGGCACAGAGAAAAGACAAGTGAAAGGAAGAAAGATGGTTTAGGAACCTAAATTTTTAAATTAAAAAAAATTGGAAACCTAAACTGAGACTCAGGAGAAGAAACTCCAAATTCTGGAGTCCAATAGAATGTCCCATGATGATGGAAATGTTCCTTATCTGTACTGTCCAACAGGGTAACTGCTGGTCACATGTGGCCACAGAGCACCTGTGATGAAGCCAGTGATACTGAGAAACTATATTTTAGTTTCAGTTAATGTTACTTAATTTTGGTTTAAGTTGCTGCTTGAGGCTGGTGGCTGCTGGCCGCCATATTGGCTAGCTCAGCCCTAGAACATAAGGGTTAGGCAAGCAGGCTTTGGCTTGAGGCCAGCCTGAACCTGAAAGTAGCGCCAGTTGCTATGTGACCTGAGGCAAGTTATTTAACCCCTCTAAGCCTCCTTCATCCACAGACAGGAATAATACCTGCCTCGTGGGGGTGACGACATAGCAAAGCTCTTAGCAGCATGCCATAAGCCAGGAAACAAACAATTAACCTAAAGGTAAACATTCATCCATCTGAGGGTGAATGAATGAATGAGTCAGTGATACTGACCACTTCCCATTTCAAGGACAAGGAGAATGTGCAAACTTTTCAGCTGGTCATCCACTGGGTGCCAGTGTTGTTTCATCCAATGAGGCCCTGGGCCCCTGGAGGTGGCATTTCTGCCTGTAAGTAGGACAGCTCTATTAGCTGCAGGTTATTTTTAACACTGACTTTAACCTGCTGCCAGAGCATCTCCTACCCGACTGCTGATTTAGAGATGCTTTGGAACTGCATCACCAAGGGTTTTCATCTCTGCTGCCAATGCCCTACCCTACTCAGGGACTCACTGTCTGGTTAGGGCAGAATGCAAAGCCCACTTTCTCCAGTGGGCCCCCCATCATTAGTCCCACAACCCCTAATAAGGCGGCTGGCATTTACTGAGCTCCTGCAGTACACAGGGAGAGCATGAGTTTGACATCATGCTCCTTACAACAGCTCCTCAGGCTGCGTTCCTCATTTTGTGCATGAAGAAGCAGATCGGCTTCTCAAGGTCATGCAGCTATTTCAGGATTTGACCCAAGTGTCTTCCTGCAGAGCCTGGGAACCCAACCCTGCACCATCCGATGCCATCCAGCAGGTGCAGGGATCCAAAGAGGAGGGAGACCAGGCCCCCACCAGTTGAAAATGCAGTTGACAGTTAGGATTTGTGTGCACAGTCCCCACAGGTTGCTGTGGCAACACGCAACAGGGAACCGCTCACCCTGCCTAGGGGCACATCACAAGGTTCTTTGCACATTGTCCCTTGGACCCAAATGGTTATGACTTTGACTACTTTAAAATCAACACATCCCAACTTTCCCATGTGTCTGCAGATTTGCTGAAGCTGGTTCAACAAATAGCAAGGGCTTGTTACAGAATCAGCTGGGAATCCCTCTGCCACTCACTTCTCCTTCCTAAGAACACTGCCTCGGCAGCAGCTAGCAGCCCTACATGTCAGAGGCTCCCGAAAGCTGCCTGGGCTGGGTCACTTAATTCAGCAGAGAGGCTGGAAGGCAGGACACAGAGAGAGGCTTATGCCAGGGGCCAGGACCACGCAGCGCAGAGAGGAAGCTGGGCGGTAAGATCAGCTCTCTGGTTAGCATGTAAGTTTGGAACCAGAGCTGAGTCACACTCAGCTCCCCCTCCGCTGCCTCCGTCTCTCCTCCACTGGCTGCAGCGGCCACCCACTGTCACTGCCTCTCCTAGAGTCAGGCTCCCCCCACTACTGCAAGCTCCTTGCATTTAAATATTGTGAATTACCCAGAGCCTAATACAGAGCCTGCTACTAGGTAGGAGCCAAGTAGATCTTTTTTAGTTGAACTGAATTGGGTCTTCTCTACTCAGCCTGTAGAACATCCCTCTTCACCCCAGGGCCAATTTGACTTCTCTCCAGAACTCATCTGTTCCAAGGAGCTACAGCCATAGATGAACATCCAAGTGCTTTGCTCAAGTAGAAGCAATGGCAAGTTGACTTCTGAAGGGTGGAGGACAATTGCTAAACCAATTTAATTATCCAGTTCTTTGAATGAGTACTTGAGCTAATTATCTCCCTTTTTTTTTTCCTTCTGCAAATGGGACAATAAGTTCTTCCTCATAGAATACTGTGAGCATCAAATGATATCATGCAGGAAAATCGCGTGGCCAAATGTCTGGTAGATAGTAAGTGCTCAATAAAGGGCAGTGGGGCCAGTTCTGGGGAAGGTGAGGAAGGAACATGTCTCCCTCAGAATGTAAGGGGGCATCAAAACTCAGTGATCCAGATAAAGCATTCAATTATCTCGGGCTTCTGTAACAAAATCTAAGCAAACAGGGTGGCTTAAAAAACAGGAATATGTTGTCTCAGCTTTGAAAGTTAGAAATCCAAAGCTAACATGCTAGCAGAAGCTTAGAAGAGGAAAACAAAGCCAAGATGCAGACTGTGGTTCTAGGACTTCCTAACCATGGTTCTTGCCATCTCGTCATGAAGATTCTCCATAAAAACTCTCCCCAAGTTGACCCTTCCAGAATGTTTAGGAGTCTATTATCACAGAGTGAAAAGTGCCCATTTTCTGTCCACAGTGTGCAGCTGTGTGCACGGAGTATGCAGCAGTGGCGTCGACGGGGACGGAACATGTGACTGCTTCTCTGCATACACAGGGCCCCGATGCGAACAGCGTAAGTGCCGCCGATGTCCTCAGTGCCACACCAGGACTAAGGCCCAGATATGTGCATTTTTGTTTTCATGCACTGGGGCTCCACCTGGACCAAGTACCATCAAATGTGTGGCTGAAGGAGAAACAAAAATAAAAAAGAGAGGGGGATTAAAAGAAAAGGAGAGGAGGGGAGGAGTGAGAGAAAAGATATAGAAGCTATAGAAGAAAGGAAGCCACAGAAGGTTTGGAAACAATGTTGTGTGACGTGGCTTTAGCTGCTTCGCTGTTTTAGGATGATGACGGTGTGAAAGACAAAGTGAAGAGAAAGACGTTGAAGCTGGGAAGCCAGTGGAGGCCACTGCAGTAAGTCAGCTGCTTTGTAAGGGAAATGAGGGATGTTGTCCATTACAGTTCTCCAGCAAACATGTTAACAGAAAATGAAGACTCACCAAGGCTAAGTGACTCGCCACAGGTTATGAGACTAGTACATAGGAGATTTGGGTCTCAAATCACTTGAAATTCTTTAAACAATTTATCACACTGGGTCCAATCAACAGATGGAAATTACAAGGTGATTTCAAAAGGGGGAGTTTATATAAAGAATTAATAGGCTATGTTAGGAGAGTGGCTATGAAATACAAAGAGATCTTGGGGCTGATGGAGCATAAAAAAGGAAGGATAAACTTGGAAGCAGTGGCAATCTCCAAGGATGGGTCTGAATCTTGTGGAGACGGTGTGTTAGTAGCCCACTGGGTAGAGAAGTTTTCTGGTTCATCCAGTCCAGTACAGTCACCCAGCAGACAGACTATGGCCCCCCCGGGACCTGGGGAGCCAGAGGTGGTGGGCAAGCACCCAGAGTGATGGGGGCACTGTAGGAGCTCAGCCTAGGGTGTGCAATGTCTCTGTGTGGACAAGACTGAGGGAAAGTGGTCACTGGGTCCAGACCAAGGATTTGAGGTCACTGAGGGGCTGTGTACTCTGGGTGCACGGCTGGAGCAGAGCACCCGTGAATGTGTTCACACCCCCACACCACTGCACATACTAGGTAGCAGCAGGGAGCAAACAAAACAGAAGCACAACATTGCTCAAAGGAAGCAGGAAAAGGAAGAACCTTCCTCCTACAATGTCCTTCCAGTGCCCTCTACTGGCCAAGCTTAGCATATCACTGTGAGAGGAGAAACATTCACAGGGTCTCACCCATTGTCACCTAGCAGGTGATGAAGGGTGAATTTCCAGCTTAGACTTTAATAAATTGAACATACTGTCTGTCACTATGCTCACTCAAAATAGCCTCCAGGTTATTCTCCTGCTCTATAAAATGAACAGATTGGACAATATTCAAACTCAAAAAATTCAAACTCATGTTATTAAAAGCACTGAGGAGCTATGAGCAGTGATAGGAAGGTGGATAAATAAGATTCTGTTCTGCCTTCTTCCCGTGGAGGAGACAAACATGTACACAACCAAGTCAAATCAACAGCAGAATGAAACTCAGGTGGGTAGATGGCTCTTTCTAGAAGACCTCTGTCAGCCTCCATCTCCGGCCACTCCTGACTATGCTCCGTGGACTTGTGAGCAAAGGCCTTTTTAATAAGACAGGAGACCCAGCCCGGACGCCAGCCTAGTGGAGAACACTGACAGAGTGGCCTCCAAATGACACAATGATTCTGCTGAGTCAAGAGAATAGATGGTGAGACACACAGCAAGTTCAGGTCTGAAGCTGGCCCTCTTTGCCTTGCTCCATGGAAACTGGGACCTGAAAGAACTGATACAAACTATACACACTGACTACTGCTCCTGATGTGAGTAATTAACTGTCCTTCCTTTCTGACCCAGGTGCCTTGTATCTCCTCCCAGCATCCATGAAAATGCCCAACTTGTTAGTTTTAGGTAATATGTCAGACTCTTTATTATGTTAGACAATAATGTCCCAACTCTATTATGAAATAATGTGCAGTTATTATAGAAAGGTAGGTCCTTTATAACCGCGTAATAGATGCTGAATCAAAATTCAAGTTGCTAACTATTTTAACAGAATTCTATTTTGTCTTTAAAAATCAGAGAAGTCAATGTATAAATGAGTGTATCTGATTGGTTGTTGACAATGGATGGATATTTTGGAAAACAGAACCAGACGCTAAATTTTTACCTTAGGATTCTCTACTATTTTGCATTGTGACAATGAATCTATATTGCTTTTTTAACATAAGGAACATTGTGTTCTTGAGTTTTTCAGAACTGATTGTTCTACTATTGCAGTTACCTCAACCACCTTCCCTTGCAGCCATCCCTGACTGCGCAGCCTTACTCTGCCCAGAAAATGCCAGATGCTCACCTTCCAACAAAGATAGAATGAAGCTCGAATGCAGATGCCTTCCCAATTACCAAGGCGATGGCAGACACTGCACGCGTGAGCAGAATTTGCATCTTGCCTGTTTATTAATTGAGATGTTTAGGTTACTTGACAGAAAACTCATCACCTTCCTAATATTATCATAACGATCATTTCTACTTCTCCCTAAGTATTTGCATGAAGTATGTAAACAGTGTTGAGCAAAATACTCTTCTCATGGGAGCTCTTTCTTAAAGGGAACTTCTCCTTCTGTTATCAGAGCACATATAGATTTCTATATGTTTTTATATAACCGGAATCAAAGTTAACATAGAATGTAGTGCGTCTTTCTCTTCCTTCTTTCCCTCCTTCTTTCCTCCCCTCTCTCCCTCCCTCCTTCCTTCCTTCTTTCCTTTCTTCCTTCCTTCTTCCCTTCTTTCATTTCATGTTCATTTGCCTTGTGAGAGGTTGCATTATGCATGAAAGTGAATTCTGGAGCTAGACTGCCTGGGTACAAATCTCAGATCTGGTTATTACTATGTGCATGGAGGCAAAGACAAACTTATCTTTAATCTGCCTGTGCCTCGATTTTCCTGTCTAGCAAACGGGAAATAATGGTTCCTACCTTACAGGTTCACTGTAAGGATTAGCTCAGTTAATGTTCGGCAAATGTTTAGTACAGGGTCCAGTATATGTTATAAATTCTAGAAGCATTAGTGAGGTCTCTAATGCTATTTTAGATTTGAATCCATGCATAACACGGCATGATGCTATATCTACACAATACCTGTAGTAATAATCTCTGGTGGACATCTATAGGGATGTTCGGGGGGGGCGGGTGTGAGATGAAAAATTTCTTACAACTGCTCTTAAAACTGTTCAACCACCCTCACAGTTTTTATGAGGTGTGAGCTGCCGTTCCCTCACAGTTCGGTTTTCCTTCTCCACCCCTGAGTATGATAACTGCCTCTTATTTTGTCACTGCCTCTCAAGCCATCGATCCCTGTTCGCAAAATGTCTGCCATCCTCATGCCCACTGCATATACCTGGGGCCCAATCAGCACCGCTGCACATGCCAAGAAGGCTACCGCGGGGACGGCCAGGTGTGCCTCCTGGTCGACCCCTGCCAAGTCAATTTTGGAAGCTGCCCCGTAACATCCACGGTGTGCAAGTACGACGCGCCTGGACAGGTGAGCAAATGGAGTCTGGGGCTGAGCGGAACAGAAGAGGGATAGCACACCGAGGGGGGCCCCAGGCCAGGCGTGCGACTTGTCTGCTGCGCACTCCCAGCTCCCCCTCTCAGTGCTCAACTTGCCCAGTCAGTCCACAGAGGCCTGAGGCCCAACCTCAGGGTGCCCGTTCCCCAACCATCCTCCAAGTTCACCCTCCCCCAGCAACCCAGTCAGAGCCAAGCTGCCTCTTCTATCAGTCCCAGAGGGTAACTGACAGCAGAGACACAACCCAAAATTAGATTAACAAAATGAACTACTAATCCAGTCTTGGGTGAACATGAAAAACTTTTTTCTGCCATTCTCCATTCCAGTGTCTTTTTAAGGTAAGAAGGGATGCTTAGAATCAAAAATATCTCGTCCCAAAGGGGTGAACGCTGATAAAATGGCAGGCAGCACTGAAAGACAGTAGAGAGCAGAAAGGATATTCTGGGGCGGGACTCAGCCCCTCTAAAATGCATCCTGACCTTGGCTGCTAAAACAGCCTGATCAGGAGCCCTTTGCTGAGGCGCCCAGTAGGAAGTGCTCTTTCCCTCGTGGCTCTGTCAGCCACAGAACATTTAGTGGGTGCCTCCTTCAGCCATCACTGCAAACCAAGTGTCTGTGGAGTAAACGCATCTGTACAAGATATGGCTGTCCGGACAGGGGGAAGTCTTCAGTGCTCATCCTGAACACAGTCGTGGCCCTTAGCAACCTGGTCAGCCAGTCCATGGAATGTTCCTGGGGTTCCCTGCAGAGGATCTGCCCAGTGTGGCAGGAAAAACAGTCCGTCATAGAACATTTTTGCTATTTCTAAGACAGATTTGCCAAGAAACTCAAGAGGCTAAACCCGTATCCTCAGAAAAATGGAAAGTCAAGTACGCCCTAAAGCAAGGTCCATTGCCTTGGGAATAAGACTAAAAATATGCTTTTTCTCTTTAAAAATAGGTCCCCGGGCAGATTTTTCAGTCTTAGAATCCCTCCATTGCTCCATGAAAGTGGTGCATTCGCTATTCCCAATGTCCTGGAGCACTTTCTCAAGCTTGGCATTGGTACATATTGGGCTGGATAATCCTCTGTTAGGGGGCTGTCTTGCATTGCAGGGTGTTCAGCAGCACCCCCAGCCTCCAGTGCCACTGCCCCCTCTCCTGCTGTCACAATCACAAAAGTCTCCAGATGTCGCCCAAAGTGCATTGGGGTGAGACCCCTGGTGGAGAAACACTGTTCTAGAACACTAATCCCTCTCGTTGAACCTCAGTCTCTACTCACGTATGCACCATTTAAAAGCAGGAAACAGCAGCCAGGTAGACCCCAGATTAGCAAACAAGAAAACTGAAAAGGTGAACTTCACAAAGAGGTGATGAATTTCTTCTCAAGTGTCATGAGTAAACACAAGTTCTTCATAGTTTGGCAAATTTCTAGCTTGAGCCCAACCCTTGGACCTACCCCAACTTAGTTTTTAAGGCAGAATAAAGACGTGGATGAAAGAAGAGTGTCAGCCTAAGCATCTCACCAGAACCCTTGTTTGTTCACTCCCCCTGGTCCCTGCAGGCTCACTGTGAGTGTAAGGAACATTACCGTGACTTTGTGCCCGGAGTGGGGTGCAGCCTGACGGACGTGTGTGAATCAGACAACCCCTGCCATAAGCGTGCAAACTGTACCACCATTGCTCCAGGCCAAGCCAAGTAAGTCTTTCCCATTCTACCACTACCTTCAACTGATGAAAGTAGAAGTCAGTCCCTGGCATACATTCTCTTGAAGGGCAGGAAATGTGTCTCTCTCAGCCTCGTGGCCCTCTACCCCCACATAGCACAATGCAAGGAGCACAGTAGATGCTGAATATGTTTTTCTTTAATCAGTGTCTCATTCAACAATTGTTTCCTCTATAATGACTACTAGAACACCCTGGAGTATTGACTTGGCCCCATAATTTGGTGTTAAGTGGACAGAGCATGGGAGAAGGAAGCACCGTCACTGGGGAAACAACTGTCCATTGTGATTAAATGGAGTCTGACCTCTAATGTATGGACCTGTTTCCTCACTCATGAAATATTGCTCCTCGGTGGCGCAAAACAAGTCTGAGGAGAGTAAATAAACACGAGTGGCATTTCCTGGACTCCAGGTTTGCAAAGAAAGGGTGTGCTATGAGTAAAAATATTTGTGTGAAAATTCCTGAGGCTGAGGCAGAAGCATCAAGCAGGATGGGAAGGGGATAGTGCTGGAATTTAAGACCTGGCCTCAGTCTCCCCACTGGTGTGGCTGTCTCTCTGGTCTCAGTTTCTCCATGTGTAAAGTGAGCATAGTGATGTCTACTTGATAAGGCTGTTGTGAAGATTATATGAGAAAACATTCTGGAAAATTGCTGTATAGCTGTATTATGATTTTATTAGTAGGTGAACTCCAAGCCTTTGGACTCCCAGCTGTACAGAAGCTCTGTCTTGGTGCCACTTCCATTTTTCATTCTCATCAGCATCTGCAAATAACTCATGCTACTATTGCAAGCTCCAAACCATTTAAGACTCTAGCCCAGGCAATCACCCCACAGTCCCTGTGTTTCTAGCACCCCTTTCTATTTTCTTTGAAATTCATTTCATACATTTTATAGTCAGGTCTCGAATGTGTGAGGTTTTCCAGAGAGAGTTTATGATCCTCATGTTCTATCCAGCCAAGTAAGCAGATCTGTGCTCATTGCGTGTGCAGTGGAGAACTGCAGTGTTGGAGGTGCCAACACACCTGGGTTCAAATCCCAGCTCAGCCACTTACCTGGGCCTCGTTGAACAGATGCTTCCTCTGTCATCCAAAGGGGAGAATTGTCCCTCCCACCAGGGCCGTGATGAGATTAAAGGAGATGACAGTTATCAATCTCTGAGCAGAATCTGGCACACAGAACCCACCACATACCTGTGAGCATGTGCACACTCGGCTGTGCATCAAGGCACCTGTGCATCCAACCGCAAGGTTACAGCCGCATCCTCTCCTAGACAGACTGGGCAAGACTGGCAACCGAATCGAGCAGCTTACACTCTTCCCACCAGCCTCTGCAAAAGATTGAGTAGAATATTTTAAACTCTTTCCTTTGAGTTAGAGAAGATAAAATTTAAAAAATACAAGATAGCAGAACAATATAAGCTTCCTTAAAACTTGTATTTAGAATGTCAGTGGAACTAACTAATAATGAATTTTAGGGGTATGTATGCCACTCCATTCCACCCCCCAAAATAAACTTGTTTTAAGCTTGGAAATAGGCATAGATAAAAGATAAAAGACATAGATAAAAGACTAACTAAATTACATTGATAAAATATGGAGCCTTCAGTCATTTAGTTCAGGTAAGATAATTCACCTAGGAGAAAGATTTGCTTTGTCTATATCTCCTCAACAAAACAATTAATTTATGCTGAACATTCAAAATCATACTGCATTAACCAAGAAAAACAAAAGAATGGACTTAAATGCAGAAAAACGAAAGAATGGACTTAATGCAGGCTCCAGCACACCACCAAAGGGGTCCTATAATTTCGTAATCAGTTTCCTCAACCTTGGGGGTAGAGACCAAGACTATCTCCCTGGGAAGAGCTAACAAGTTGTATATAAACATGATTTAAAATTCTAAGCTCCATTTTATTATTATTATTATTATTATTATTATTATTATTATTAAGAATAGCTTCATGGCTGCCAAAATTGTGCCTTTTCACTTTTACTTAGTAGACGCAGAAATCAAGGGGTATCAGAGGGAAAGTGTTTCTCTATTATTTGATCCTCTATTCAGCTGAATAGAAGACTGGACTGAGAAGGCAGGGAGAAAAAGGGATGATTTATATTCCAACCGGACAAATGGACGATGAAAAATACTGACAGTTAGAGACTTTTGGGATGTCAGCGACACTGATGACATTTCATGTTTGCACAACACATGCCAAGTTTATTATTCCTGGATGTGAAGACCCTTCCCAAGAGCCCAGTCCAAGGCAACATGGCATGGAGACAAGAACATGGACTTTCCCAGACGGACCCACGCTTAAATCCCGGTTCAGCCACTTCCAGATGCGTTTCCAGAAGTGCAAGCTTTAAACCTGGGCAACAGGGGCTCCTGGGTGCACCTGGGCATGACATTTTAGGGTGCTGCCTCCTGGCCCTCTGCTGGCCACACCAGGACAAGGAGTCTGAAGGACCCAGGGGACGTGCCTTCTCAGAGTCTGAGCCACCCTTATAGGCCACACCCCAGTACTAAGAACTCTATCATTCTCTGCCCAAAGGGCTCCAAAGCACTTCTGGGACCATTCTCAGGGTGAGGCCCAGGGGGTGTTTGCAGAGGGTGTAGATGAGCCAACCCTGTGTCACTTCACTCAGAAATAGGCGCTGGGATCCAGCCCTACCAAACTACTTGCTGTCCTACAAACATGCCATTATATTCCCAACTCTGCACCCCACGTGCTCCTCCCCCACCTATGCCACCCGTCCCCCCCCACTCTCCTCGGATTCAGGCTAGCACACGGGTCCTTCATTGTCCAGCTCAAGTGTCTGCACCTCTAGGGTGGCTCTGCAGTCCTTCCAGCCCACCTGGATGCTTCTCCCTGGGCCCCCAAAGCACCCTGGAATGGTTCCATGATAACTGTTCTCACAGTCATGAGCACCCAGTACAACGGCGATGAGCACAAGCACGGCCACTCTAGGCTGTGTGATCTTGAGGCAGAAAATTAACCTCTCTGTGATGCAATTTCCTCATCTAAAGTGAGGTAAGTACAGAAGCCACCTTCTAGAATTGTTGTCATAAATAACATACCATTATAAGGCTTCTAGAAGAGGAACCAGAATTGGAATGGGGCATTAGCTATTGTTATCATTACTTATCTCATCCCCTAATTACCACGTAAGGGCCTTGGGGACCCATTCTTATCACCTTGTATTATAAGAACTCCTGTCACCAATGAGAACAATGGAATGAATGACAGTCGGAAGGAACAAATGATTCAATGACAGGATGAAATGAGCAAGTGAAGAAAAGAAGGAAGACTCTGCAATAAGACTTCGGGGCACCCTATCCTTCGACCAAATCTTATCCAGTATTCTATGTAATGAAAGCCACCCATAACTTATAAAATGCAAAGGATCGATGGTATTTTTAAAGCCTTAAGACAGCAGGAAATCTCAACTCCTAATAAAGAACTAGTTTACGGAAGAGGCAAGATTAAGAATGTGCCACAGACGACTCAGACCATTTAAACCAGAAAATGTTCTCATGAACTCTCAGACTTTGGAGCAAGATTTTAAACAAAAAGAAAAGTATTTATGTCTCATGCATTCCATTCAGCACCATGGCCATTTAAATGCTTCCCCAGTAATCCTTAGGCAAGACAAATCACTTTACACAAAACAGATCACTGGCCCCATAGTAACTTAAGAGACTTTCAGAGAAGCATACTCAGTGGTTTGTAAAAGTTACTGGACCTGCATTGAAAGGTGTCTTCAAATGAAATTTATGGAATTTAGAACAGATTCATTTTCAACACTATCTTTTCTTTTAGGACTTACCAACCTCTCCCCTTCACAGCCTCAAAGTCACTGTCCTATAGCACAGTATTTGCAGAAGTTGATGATCTTTGAGTAGGAAACTGATCTTTGATTGCACTTAATAGCTACTGTTTCATGGACCTTAGTGACACCTTGTAAGAAGTTTTCTGAACCTCAGCACTATTGATATTTGGGTTCAGGTAACTATTTTGTTGTTGCTTTTATAACACTGGTTTATAACACTGCATCAGCTAATGCTGCTGTGGGGCCTCTCCTACGCATTGTGGGTGCTTAGCAGCATTGCTGGTCTCCATTTACTAGCTGCCAGCACAACTTCAACTCAGTTGTGACAACCAAGAAATTCTCCAGCCATTCCCAAGTGTCCCCTGGGGGGTAATGTTGCCCTTGGCTGAGAGCAACTGCTCTATAAAAACCTAAAAGGTGCAATCATCTGGCTGGCTGGAAAACTCACCTGGATCCCAGAATTATCTTAAATGTTCCTTTTTCTTAGAATCTGTCCCATGTTTCCCCAGGCAGAATTACTCCTCCTCAACCTTCTATCATGTTTCTATGGAACTTAAGTTAGCTGTTTGTGGGCATGTCCTGTTGTGGCCCAACCCCTCCACAGTGCCCCTGCTGTCATCCATCACCACCACCTTCACCACCTCCATTGCCGCCATCATCATCTACCAAGTATTGAACTTTCTCTATGTGTCTGTCACCGTGGAAGTGGTTTTTCATGCGTAAACAATGACAACCTGACATTGTTTAACCCATTTCATAAATGGGGAGACTATCAAGGAGATTAAGTGGCTTATCACGTTGCTATAAATTGTTTTCAAGTCCATCTCCAGCATGTGAGACACTCAATGGGGAGATATCTGTTATTGTCATCTTTTCAGCCTTCTTAATTTGAGGTTCCTAGAGCTAAGTCAGTGTTTAGTAAGTAACCCATTCAATAATGAGGCACCATCTCAGGTGTTGGAATAGTGAGGAATAAGGCAAGATCCAGATTCTAGGAATTTCCTCTAGCAAAGGAAACAACACCCCAAGAGGTCATTTGATGGAAAGGGTTGAAACGGAGGAATCAACAGGATACTTCTGTCAGGGGAGAGGCTGGAGGTGACCTGAGGTTGCCTGGAGCAGGTACACCTGATTATCAGGTGAGGCTGGAACAGCATGAGGCTGGAACAGCATTCCTGGCAGGGGCCTGGCCTAGGAAGGAAACCACCACCTAAAATACAGCAACTTGGTGTTGCTGGAATTTGCAATGAACAGCAGGAAGGAGACTGAAGCAGTATCGCACCCCCCTTTGGGGTCTTGCACCACGCTAAGCACTCATACACTCTTGTATAGATGAAAGGAGTTCCCTGAGAGGTGTAAGCACCATGCCAGATCCCCTTTTGGAAAGACTTCTCAGAGGGGCTGTGTAAAGGATTGATTTCAGGGGAAGAAAACTAAGGACAGAAAGACCACTTGGAGAGTCTTTATAGCAATCCAGGCAAGGAGTGGTAGGCTCTGGAAGATTTGTTTAGCAAGCCTGTTGAAATCTATGTCAATTTGCGATGAGACCATATTTAGAAATGCAACAAGGTTCTTGAGTGCATAAATCGTTCTTTGAAATTCTCTCCTAAACATGAGTCAGGTCTGCGGTATGGTGTGACCACAGCCTCTCTGCATCTCTCCTCTCAGAAATGTCCTTCTCAATTTTGGCTCTTCACTTAGCACCAGGATCCTGGTGAATGTCACCTTCCCAAGCACCCAGCCAGTTTGACTCAGCTGTTAACTCTTTGCAGTGGTGTCCTAGAGCAAGGCGTACTGATTCAGAAGAGCTGATTGTTAATTTTTCATCTGGTTGGTGCCACATTGGTAGTATGACATTGCCAGGGTGGGAATGAATATGAAACATGGAAATTGGCAAAGGCAGCACATCAAGGCTTTGCCCCCACCCCCAGAGCTGGCTATTGAGCACTTAGCAGCAACCCACTGCATGTGCAGCTTAAACAGCATCCTCAACTCTCCCTTTTATGAAGCTAAACTACTGCATAAAATTTCTGACTTCACTGTTCGTTTATTTTAATTTAATTACTATTTATGGTACAGCTATTAATTAAGTGTCTACCATGGCTCAGCCCTGTTTTGGAGCCTGCTGTTACCACTGTGAATAAATACACACAAAGCCCTTTCCCTCATTCCTCTCAAATTAGAGGGGAAGCAGAAATGAATCAAATAATCACAAGGGTTAAGTAAGATAAGACTGAAACTGGGATTGGTGCTACAGAGAAGGGCAAGATGGAGCCACGCGTCTATACTAAGGGGACCTGATCCACAAAGTGAGCGGAGTTGCTCCCTGAAGAAGGGAGAGCTGAGCCAGATCTCTACTAGGGAGGGAAGAGGAAAGGAACAGTCTTCTAAGCAAATCAATAGCTCTGAATCTTCTCTTGAGGCAGCCTTCCATAGCTTACTGAGATTCAGTGGCGTGGGACCCTAGAATCCACACTTAGGGTAACCGCTCCAAGTGATTCATGCTTATGGTTTCTTGGCCACACTTTGGAAAAGACTGAGCGCACACAGAGAGATCCAGTGCTTACGGGTATGCATCATTTTTGAAATGTCCATTTCCTGGGGGCCTGCTGTGTGTCAGGTACTGCCTAGGAGCGTTCCCTTGTGTTTGTGCCTCCCCTCTCCTCGCCTGGCCCCTGCCCTTCTTTGCCCATCATTTTCTCCATCTGCACAATATTTCATTCTAGTGTTAGTCTGTATGACGTCACTGCTCTAGGGCCCTAGCCCTCGGATGTGTCTTTGCCCTCTCCGCAGATGCACCTGCCAGAAAGGCTATGTGGGTGATGGCTCAACGTGCTATGGAAACATCATGGAGCGACTCAGGGAACTAAACACTGAACCCAGAGGAAAATGGCAAGGAAGGCTGACCTTATTCATCTCACTCCTGGGTAGGCAGCTCTGGGTGCAGATTCCTACATAAAGGGCAAGCTTCTTTTGGGCAAGGGCATATGCAAGGCACATTCAGAAAGATCTGGGCAGACTTGGACAAGGCTTGTCCTTTGGAGTCAGCCCTTCTAAGGGAGGGTCATACACGTGAGCTGGGAAAGAGAGGCAGTTGTTCCCAAGGGAAAAGTAGGGGTTATTAGCCAAGAGATCCAGCAATGCAACAATTAGTACATGGAGAGCCGAGGATGGGGTCCTGGGGTCACGAGACTAACAGGTCTGCGATGACAGCGTGACAGGGGAGCTACCGGTGTGAGGATGACAACTGTGCTTTCCCTCGAACTTATGAGGTCCTCCAGGTTTGAACCAAAGTTGGCAGCTTGCACTAGGAATAGAGGGTAAGAGGCTGACTGATGCATGATCCATGTTCCTTGACAGAGGTATCATTTGAATCTGGAGACCTGTCTTGGGTATATGTGACCTCTCACACATTGTTGGGCCTTACCGTCACTGGTTCCCCAATCCCCAATCGTCTCAAGTGGCATATTCACACACACACCCCAGTCCCCTGCACAGGGTGATGACACAAAACACCTTCATCATTTCCAAATATCCTTTATGGGACATTACCCCATTCACTGAGAATGAAATATTTGCTCCATTCATTGAATGAAACAGTATAGGCGGTGACAGCTCTGCACAAGACTTGATAAAACACAAATTTCATCAGTTAACAGAAAATAAAATACAAACTTAACCAAACAGCAAAAGCCCTAAAATAACAGTCTAAAACTCATCAGTTACCAGCAATGACTTTCTAAAAAGAGCACAGATAGAGAAGTGAGCATCTTCCATGCTGTGTTCTTGGTGTGAATCTTAACTCACATCCTGCATGAATGTTCTTCTCTTTCCAGGATGTTTTACAGCGGCCGGATATAACGGCTTGCCTTAGACTTCCTTGCATCCTTCCTCCAAGAATGCTTAGAATAGCAAATGGAAGCAGAGAGGGTGACAGAGTGTTCTTTGCAGACTGAAACCCCTCTTTCATTTCCCTGGACAAATTCCTATTGACCATTTGCCTGCCCCAATTATAACGTGCTTGTACTATCACCTCCTGTGTGAAAGCATAGAATCCATCCTGCTCTCCCAGCTTCCCTGGAGGGATGAAAACAGAACCAGCTCCATAATTTGCAGGGCCCTATGCAAAATGAAAAGGCAAGGTCCTTTGCTTAAAAAGTAAATATTTCAAGATGGTAGCAGCAGAACTTTAACCCAAGCTGAAGGATCTTCTGCGGTGGCCCAGGAGGGAGCAAGAGCTGTGTCTTTGCTCATTGAGATAGTGACAGCTCAGAAAGTCAGCACAGGGTTAGGGACCTGCTGGGATTGTCTGCGGGGGCTGTCACCCAAGCTTTACAGGGCCTCTTGCCCCAGGGCATCCTCAAAGCCAAGGCTGCAGCTGCAGGGAAAATCACAAAGTGGAATCTTCTGAGGTCAAGACATGAGGCCCATTTCCTAGAGAGTGCCCAGATTACCCAGGGCCCGCCCATGCCAATCAGAACAGAGATGCTCTTCACTCCAAGGTCCTGATGGACCTCGAGGGACACGGCCTGACCTTGCTGCTCATGTGCCCCTGACTCATTTGCTGTTTTCTTTCTTTTATGTGTTTCACTTCCTAAGACAAAGTATATGCCTGGCCGCTGAGCAACCTAGGACCATTCACTGTGCTGCTGCCAACAGACAAGGGACCAAAAGGTTTCAGTGTGAGTATTTAATACAATTCTATACTGACGGGCTGATTAAAAAAGAAAACCTTAGTAGGCAGTGCTTCTTTTATGTAAAGTCGGAAATACCCATTAAAATTAAACCTACTGCAACACTACATACACTAGCTGGGACATAGAAGCAGCCTAATGTCCTTCCGTAGACTATCGGACCCATGGGCTGTGGCCAGTCCATTCTGCGGAATGCTGCTCGGCCAGAAGGAAAGATGAAATGCAGCCATTGACAGCAATGTGGAGGGGGCTTGAGGGAATGGTATGTAGTAAAGCAAGTCAACAATGGAAGAGACAATCACTGTCCGTTTATATAGTGGACAATTTAACAGAGTAAAATACAGACACAACTGGCCATTAATAAATACCATGAAGGCTCTGAGGCTGAGGGAGCAGGAAGGGAGAAAGAGACAAGAGGACACAGGAGATGGTGGTAGGGAAAATGAATAACTATGGGGCCGCCCTCATGGCGCAACGGGTTAAGCCGCAGCGCTATGGAGCTATCCAGAGCCACTGCGGCACGAGTTTGATCCCTGACCAGGGAGCTTCCCACATGGCGCAGCAGACCTCTCCTGCCTAGTCTGCTGCTCCCCTCAGCAGTGTGTTTCAGTCGATCTGTCTGTTCTGCTCCCCACTCTATCTCTAGTGAATCCTCTCACCCCCCACACCTCTGGCCTGCACCCCAGCTCGTATGCATAAATAAATAAATCTTTAAAAAAAAGAAAGAAAGAAAATGAACAACTAGAAGTGGAGAGGTGACAGCTCTAAATACATCGCTAACAATAAAGTCAACAAACCAATAAGAAAATTTAAGCTCATGACTAGAAGGATGGTGAATTTTTGGTGAACTTGTTTTAGCACAAGACAACATCCTTACAGAAAGTGTATAAATTCTAAGTGTATAAACCAGTGAACTGTCACAGAGTTGATGGACTTGCATATCCAGAAGGCCATTTCCAGCTCCCTACCAGCCCCCCGCCCCCATCTGCTCAACCACCACCACCCCTTCAAGGGTGCTCACCAGAGCTGCTTAACTGCAGTCACACAAGCTGTCAGATTCACACAATGCCAAAGCACACTTCCTACAGAAGAAATAAACTCATGTATTAGCACAGCATTTTTTAATACCATCTACTAGTTTTAGTAAGTATTAGACTTTGTTAAATCACCACTGATGTTAACCATGATGGGGGAAACTCAAGAGAGTGTGTCGTCTCTAATGTGAGCATTTTTCTCAAATACCTGAGAAAATGTCATTTTGTGGGCATGAAAGTGATAACGATGGGTGGAGGTGTCCACCGAGATGGCATCAAAACATAGTTCTATTTGGTTCAACAGAACATGTTGATTTGTATAAAATAGGTTGATCTTAACCCAAGATATTTCATGATAATAATTGTTGCTGTATTGAATGAAAATACAGTAAATTTCAGAGCTTCTCACCCTGATATGTCACCACTGTTCAGCTGCCTGATTTAATCTATTTCCTCACATCTCTCTAGTCATGGAGGAGAACTAGTAAATATTGGTGCTTCTGTCCCAGGGACTTGTCCTGTGGTCTCTTATTTAATGTACAGAGCAAGTGTATATCAAGTCAGTAAAAAGTACCTGTCAGTGGACTGTTGACAATAATAGCAAAATATAGACTTGACCAAATGGATTACAAACACCCTAATTTGACGCTTTAAAAGCCCCCGACATCTCTTCTCTTGGCTCTTTTCACGTAACTTCGTATTTTGTTCCCATCTGCTTCTTGTATTCAAGATGATTCCTCCCTGTTGGCCGCCCTCCTCCTCACCCTCCTCTTCCTGTATTGCTCCTCCCGCCCCAGGGCTATGCTTTCCCCACTGTGTCTCTGTGCTAGAGAGTATCTTGATTGGAGAGTATCCTACAGAGTATCTTGATTGGAAAGTATCCTGTGCACAGCCACCCAGTTTCCACATTCCTGCTCCCTAAGGCCTGGCCCAGGGCAGCTGGGCTGGAACATCTGTAGGGGAGAGACCCAAGGCCCAAGTGCGCTGGCATTGATGGCTTTCGGCTGAATGTCAGTGTGTGAACCACAACCCTTATCTCCTCCTCCAGACAGCAGAGGAGACCACAGGAACTGGCTCTCTTTTCTCAGGTCAAAGAGCTCTTGATGGATCCCAAGGCTGCTCAGTACTTTGTAAGACTCCATGTAATAGCTGGGCAAATGAACATCGAGCAGATGAATAACACAGACACGTTCTATACCTTGACTGGAAAGTCAGGAGAAATCTTCAATGGTGATAAGGTAAGGAGTTCTTGGATGCTTCCCTCCCAGAAGGAACCATCCACTGAATATGCACAGCACTTTCTCTCTGCATGTTTGCAACTGTGGAAGGGTCTTTCCTTATTCTTGCTTATCAAAGCATTTCCCTCTGCAGGAAGAAGCCGAGAGCAAGACCAGAAAGGACAGGTGGGGGGGTCTGGGCTATCACAGAAAGAGAGTTATATCTGATTTTGCACTGGTCTAATTAGTTTGTAAGACAAGCAGCATTCAGTTGCCAGCAGGAAGGAGAAACTCTGCTATAAACCCATTTCCTGGAAGCATCAGCACAAAGCCAGATCAGCATTCCTCCTTACAAAAGGAAATGGGTCATGTTTGTTTTAGATTGCTGGAGTTTATCCATCCTCTCCATCTCTCCTAACACCATTAATTCTGTTTTGTTTTTTAAATAAAACTACGCTCCTTCCCTTTCACAAATAACTCTTTATGAATTTATTGAGCTAGAGGGCAAGTGATGAATTAGCAGAATGTGCATGTGTGGGTTTTGATCTATACTGCTGTAATTCACCAAATACCAGTAGCTGATAAGTTATTGAGTATGTGAAAGAAGTAATGGGGTAAACCTACATTTACATTACATAAGCTACAGATGGATGGATGGGTGGATGGATAGATACATAGATACATAGATCGACAGACAAATGAAGCTGTGGCTTCATTTCTCATAAGAACATGCATTCATTCATTCATTCAGTAAACATTTACTAAGTCTGTAACTTATAGTAACCAAATGAGAGGAATAAGGAATTAGTCTCAGTCATTCATTCAACAAAGGTGTCTTATTGTGTGCCTTCTCTATGCGAGACAACAGGTGGTAAATTTAAAGTAAATTGAATAATATTGTCCTTTTAGATCTTGCAGTCTTGGGGGAGACTTATAATGCCTTGGCTCTATTTACTCACTGGTGGTAGCCAGTGAGTTCACATTGATCCCATCTGATCTTAGTGGAAAGTCTGTGAAGTCAACCAAGCAAATGCCATTATCCTCATTTTAAGGATGATCACACAGCCAGTCAGTGGCAGAACTTAAGGACTCAGGACTCCTAATCCAGTGCTCACTCCCTTCAAGGACACGACAATGACTTAATTTTTTCTTGATGACTTAGGACAATCAACTGAAGCTTAAACTCTATGGAGGCAAAAAGAAGGTAAAAATTATCCAGGGAGACATAGTTGCTTCCAACGGGCTTGTGCACATCCTCGACAGAGCCCTGGACAATATGGAGCCCACATTTGAAAGCAACACTGAGGTGAGATATTGCAGGTAAAAGTGACGTTGACCCAAATCCACCTTCCTTTGTTCCCTGGGGAGTCACATCCAAGGAGGAGGCACACCAGCAAGTGGTGTTTGTCCTTCATTTGTTCCAATCACAAGGAAGATGAGATCATTTGTGTTTGCAACAGAATTCTGAGAAGCAGCAGGCGTAGGAAAGATCTTGATTTCATCCTGTTTTTTAATGGGCACATCTGACAACTCAGTTCAGGGACCAGTTGTCATGAAAATCTATCCCTTCAGTTTTGGGGAGCAGGGCAGTCCTCGCTGTGATAAAGTTCATTCCTCCTCATGTAACCAAGGCCACTTCAGGACATCCAGGTATCAACTACTGTTTCGATAACAGCAGGAACCTTTGCATAATGCATTGTATTGTCCAGGTCCTTTTATATCTACCTATACTTTCACATAAATTCTACCATCTGCCCTTTAATATTGGGGTGTCTATTTCCTAAACTATCTTATTTTTAAAATGATCTTTAAGCAAAATGTCTCTTTTTAGCAAACCATAATGACAATGCTGGAACCAAGATATAACAAGTTCAGATCTTTGCTAGAGGTATGTTCTTTCCACGGATTTCTTTTTAAGAAATGTTTGGTGTTCACTCCTTTGGAAAATTAACACAGGTGTTGAATATGAATACAGTTGACCCTTGAACAATGCTGGGACTAAGAGAATCAAGCCCCATGCAGTCAAAAATGCCCACCAAACTTCCCCATTAATAGCCTGTTATTAATAGCTTAATGGGGAACATAAATAACTAACACGTATTTTGTATGTAGTATTCTTATCTACTGTACTCTTACAATAAGGTAAACTAAAGAAAATGTTAGTAGGGGGCCTTCCTGGAGGCACAAGGGGTTAAGTATCAGCACTATGAAGCTATTGGCAGCCACTGCAGCACGAGTTCGATCCCCAGCCAGGGAGCTTCCCACATGGTGCAGCAGACCTCTCCTTGTCTCACACGCTGCTCCCCTCAGCAGTGTACATCAGTAGATCCGCCTATTTTGCTCCCCACTCCATCTCTGGTGAATCCTCTCACCCACCACACCTCTGGCCTAGACCCCAGTTCCTACATGCATAAATAAATCTTTAAAAAAATGTTATTAGGAAAACTATAAGTAGATCATCATAACGCTTTTCCTTCTTGTAGTGTTCACGTTGAATAGGCTGAGGAGGGAGAAGGTGTTAAAGAAAACTCACAGACTTTACACAGTGAATTGGGACTTCAAACCCATGTGGGTCAAAGGTCAACTGTACTTGCTGAGGAATTACTTCAAATATTGATCTGAGATAGGTTGCAGATATAAAATTTCATCTCTCAAATGCAGAAGACCAATGTGGGACATGCCTTAGAAGAACCTGAGGTTGGTGGTCCATACACCATTTTTGTTCCAAGTAACGAAGCATTGAGCACCATGAAGGACGGGGCTCTGGATTACCTCCTTTCTCCTGAGGTATTGTGTCCTCACTCCCCACCTCAGGTCGCCTTCATGTAGGCTTGTCCCAAGCGAGACATGAAGCAGTGACAGACCTTGCACTCATTGTGAGGCTTATATCCTAAGTTAGCTTTGTGACCTTGGACATGTTTTTAAAAGTCAGGGTTGTCACATATAAAATGAGTCGATCATATCCCCACCTCACAGGACTGTTGGGAGATGTGCATTTAATGTTTTCAGGCTAGTCCTACACAAAGTAGGAATTTGGTGAATGTTAGCAGGTTGGGGGTGGGATTTTTGTCACCTGTCCTACCCGACAGATGATGAGTCATCTACTTATCTTGACTAAATGTCCAAATCATGTGAGGGGCTTCCAAAGAGAGGAAGAGCTGTATTTTCTTCATTGACTAAAGAAGTTTTGGAACTCCTTTGCAGGGGTCTCAGAAGCTTCTGGAACTCGTCAGATACCACATTGTTCCATTTACCCAGGTTGGTCCCACATCTCTTGCTATGTCTTTTTCTTGCTATTGAATATCTGACCTAACCTTAAATTCCAGTATTTTAGTAATAGATGATATGACAATTGTTCTTTATATATAGCTCTGAGCATCCCCTCGGCCGTGAAATATGAGCCCGTTATCAAGTATGCATTTTCCAGCGAGGACTATAGGGAAGCAGGGTTCCGTTTGTTGCTCTTAATATCTATGTCTGTTGTCCTCTTCTCATTGTAGCTCGACGTGGGCACACTCATTTCCACCCCTCACATCAGGAGCATGGCCAACCAGATCATACAGTTCAACACAACCAACAATGTAGGTGTCATTATTCTCAGGTGTTTTTCTCTGCATGTCATTATCCACGGGGTCTTCCTACCTCTCCACTTATTCAGAAGCTTAAAATATTTATGATTTTTTTCCATTTACTTTTTATTTCTTTCATCAAGTATCTGCTGAGCAACTACCAGTGTGAGAGTATGGACTAGATGTCAAGAATAAAGCAGTGAAAAAGACAAACTTACATCTCAGCAAGGAAAACAGACTTTACACAGTGAATTGGCAGCCAGTTAATGACTCCATGGCCACTGTAATAAATGCCACCAAGAGGAAGTTAAGAGGGTTTGAAAGTTCACAATAGGACACTGAGCAAGTCTGGGAATGTAGAGGAATTCAGTATGGAGGGGATGCTTTGGCCAAGGGTAGAGTAGTCTTGGGCAGAGATGAGCAGAAGAGTGTTTCAGGCAGAAAAGAGAGCATGTACTAAGGTCCTGAGGTAGAAGGGAACATGACATCTAAGAAACTCAAAGATAGCAGACCTGTTTGGTTAAGGCTCTTTGGGTTGGACTGTCAGCAAAATTCTGGCAGCATGGAAAAAATGTCTCCTCTTGCTGCTGCTGATGACCACTCATCCTCTCAAATACCTACTGAGTGCCGACACCAGTCTAGGTCTCCAGATAGACAACAGACAAGGACACAATGTCCCTGATTGCATGGAACTTCCTTTCTAATATGTTATATATTAGAGAATAGTAAATGATAAAGTGAAATACTGCAAAGCAAGGAAGGGGACTCAGAAGCAAGGATGGGACCAGCATTTTAGATAAAATGTCCAAGCAATCCTCACAGAGAAGAAAACATCTGTGCAAAGAACTGAAGGAGAGGGAGGAATGTGACTGTCTGGGAAAGGGCTTTCCAGAAAAAGCAAGTGCAAAGGTCTAAGGCAAGAAGCCAAGGAGGCCTGGAGCAGCAAGGCATGTGTCCGGGAAGAAGGAAGGCAGCGGGGAGAGGCAGAAGGGCCTCCCCAAGGAGGGTGGAGGCAGTAAGGCAGTAAGAGGGTGACAGAGAGGTGGAGTCAGGGAGTGGGTGGTCTAAGAACTCAGGCTAGGGATGGAGGTGCTTACTTTGCATGAGACAAGAAGCCACGGAGGGCTGTGAGCAGTGGCATGATGGATCCTCCAGTGGCATGATGGAGACTGGTCAGGAGCTGATGACAATAATCCAGAGAAGAACGATGGTGACTCAGACCAAGATGGTAGCAGGGGCATGGTAAAGGGGGAGAAATTCAACAGGTATTTTGAAGTCAGGTCCAACAGAATCTGCTGACTGATCCGGCAGGAAGAGAAGAAGCAAAGGATGAGTCATAAGGTTATGACTTTGAACCAGAAGGATGGATTTGCCATTATGCTGAAGTTAGAGCAGACTAGGGGGAGTGGAGGTCAGAATTATCTGCTAATTTGTTCATTTTCTGCTCCCTTCCTATGACCTAAACAGCTTACCTATGCTTGTTCACTGATACATCCCCAACACTAAGGCAGAGTTTAATACAAGGCCAATAAGTGAATTTGAATAAATGGTTCCCCATTTCACCACAAAGGGTCCAACAATTTGCCCGAGATCTCATAACAAAAATATTGTAGAACGGGAAAAGTTACACTTCCTCCTGGGTCTGGTACTTACAAGAACCATTTCTGCAAAGACATCCTTGTCCCGTGTCAGTCAAGAATTCACTTGACAGGGGCCTCCCTGGTGGTGCACGGGTTAAGTCTCAGCACTATGAAGCTATCCGCAGCCACTGTGGTATTAGTTCGATCCCTGGCCAGGGAGCTGACTCACATGGTGCAGCAGACCTCTCCTGTCTCGCCTGCTGCTCCCCTCAGCAGTGTATTTCAGTAGATCCACCTGTTCTGCTCCTTACTCTGTCTCTAGTGAATCCTCTCACCACCCCCTGCCCCCGGCCCCTCCCCCCACACACACATACTCACATCTGGCCTATACCCTACCTCTTATATGCATAAACAAACAAATCTTAAAAAAAAAAAAAAGAATTCACTTGACAGAGTCATCTTTTCCTGTCAGCCAACCCCTTCCAATAAACATCTTCCACCCAATGACCAAGTTAATCTTTTACTCAATGAAAAGCCGAAACGTCCTTAGAGAGATCACCACCATCCAGATCCGCCCTGGCAGTAGAAATGAAAGATGTTGCTTCTTTCCAGGGACAGATTCTGGCAAATGATGTGACAATGGAAGAAATTGAGGTTGCTGCAAAAAATGGCCGAATTTACACACTGACTGGAGTTCTCATTCCTCCCTCCATCGTCCCAATTCTGCCCCACCGATGTGATGAGACCAAGAAAGAAATGAAACTGGTAAGGAAACCAGGGAAATAAACAAGTGTCTCCAAACAGCCCCTTGAAACAGCCCATGTTCCTTCCTCTCACGATTCTGAGGACACTGACAGGGAGTTTTGCACTGGACCCTCATCCCAGAGGGGCTTGCGTGTTCAGGAAGAGACAGGCAGGCCAAGGTCTTATCTCATAAAATGTGAACCAAGGCTCCTGGGTTGGGGGGGAGGAGGGGGGAATAGGGAAATTCCAGAGAGAGGGAGGTTGTGTGAGCATATTAGTTTCCTAGAGCTGCTGTAGCAAATTACCATAAACTGGGTGACTTAAAACCCCAGAAATGTGTTCTCTCAGAGTTCTGGAGACCACACTTCTGAAAATGAAGGTATTAATGTTAATAATACAATGCTCCTTCTAAAGCTTCAAGGGAAAGGGGGTCCTTCTTTGTTTCTTCCTACCATCTGTGCCTACAGGAAAACCTTGGCATCCCTTGGCTTGTGGCTCATCACTCCAGGCTCTGCCTCTGTCCCTGCGTGACCCCTTCCCTGTGTGTGACGCTGTGTGTCCCACCACTTTTTGCAAGGACACCAGCTGGTAGATTCAGAGTCCACTCATGTCCAGTGTGACCTCATCCTAACCAGTTACATGTTGAAAGAGTGATTTCCAAATGAAATCATATTCTGAGCTTCAGGAAAACATGAATTTGGGAAAACACCATTCAACCCATCACAACATCTCCCTGCCTCTGCCTCCATCACTGGGACAGCCCTGCTCCAGGCCCAGAGCTTCACTCTCTCTAAGAACTTACAAGTAGAAGCTCTGGGCCAGCCAATCAACCATCTTTCTGCACCTTTTATCAAATACCAAACTTTCTGTTTGCCTTCGAGCTTGTGCCCCACTAGTGGCCTCTTCCTGTTTCCATAGCAACACTTTTGGCTCAGCCAGTTTTATTCAGAGGACCCCAAATTTCAAAACTGCTGTACATTGATCTTTCAGTTTCCCATAGAAACCATAACCCCTAAATGACAGCAGTAATAGGTCTGAGGTTTTCTTTTCAGGACACTTCAATATGATTTTAATGAATGTTCTCACAATATCCTTGGAACCTAGATATTGAACAATGGGCTGAGTTTATAGAGTTTTATTTTATTAATCCCTCTTCTTGACACAAAGGCTGGAAATAGCTAATTGAGTCCCTAGTGCAGAATTGTGACTGATTCTTTTGATTCCAGATTTCTTAGTTGATGTGCTGACTCTGATCTTGTGATAGTGCTAATCCTCCCTGCCAGTCATGTACTATCTGGGGGATTTGATGCAATTCTGAGCACCCCTTTTTAAGAGTGGCAGAAACTCAGTCATTCTCCCAGCCACTGGCAGAGATTTAGAGTTGGTTAATTCTTTGAAAAAAGTATTCACAGGTGCATCACCTGACTCACACACCAGGATGAAGATCAAAACAGGAGAGATGAAGAGTCTCTCAGAACAGTCAGGGTGCCCAGCAAGACTCCTTCCGAGTCCCTCATCACAGGGCAGGGTGGGGCAGGGAGATGACGGCCCTACACTCCTGTCTTCTTGTGGGGTTGCTCTCTTCCAGGTTGTTCAAAAGTTGGTTCTCTATCTCCCCAAAGAACAGGATCCAAATATGGGTTTGAGCTACAACACCAAGAAGTTTGGTTAGACTCGGAAAAGCTTCCCCATGGCTGCCTTAGTATGGGGTCTTCTTTTACCATTTCCTCTGGGTTTAAAGTCCTAGCTATCTGCTCTGCATGGTTTAGGGTGGTTCCTAACAGGTCTGTTAAAAGTACAGATGCATTTTCTGGAAAGTGTATTTAGGGCTAGCAAGGAGTAGGAGTGGCTAACACCTTCCAGAAGCTTCTGCCTTCCCCAACTGTTCCCACAGTTGCCTCTGACCATGTATGATTTATAATGTAATATAAACAACATTCTGCACTTGTCAGGGTCCCTGGAGGAAAGAGAATTTACGGTGCTGGTTTACTTTATGGAGAAGCTTCTATAGATGGGTGGGCAGGAAGCAAACAAGTTGTGCTGACTCATGGAGGGAGAAGCAATGGCAGGAACACATCACCACCCACCTGAGGCCCAACGAACGAGAGGTTGGGATTACCTGACCTCGTGAAGGTGGAGAGCGCAGAATTGACATTGGCCGGGAGCATTAGGGATGGATGCCCATGCAGAGAGGAGGGAGCAGGAGAAAAACACCTTGACCTTGCTCTCCTCCTCCCCAAGACCCCACTGGCACTGAACGGAAGCAGTCAAGGGAGCCCAAGAGACCATCTTAGGGTCTGCCTGGTGGTGCGGTGCAGGTCAGAGGACTGATTGGGAAAGAGGGAGAGGCACATGCTCCCTCCTGACTTCAGAACCGTGAAGAAGACACCCTGAAGGGCAGAGTCAGGTTCAGCCCCGTTACTGCTAAGCCAATGGGAGAAGAGTCCCTTACGGGTGTAGCCATCCCTGGCACGGGTGGGCAGGTGCCTCTCTGTAGGGCAGAAGGGCGCAGACACCTGCAGTCTGTGGATTATCTGACCCTAAAACAGGGAGCAGGGAAGCTGCTGTGAGCATGTTTGGTTCTGCTCCAAACCTCCTCCCACACTAATCTCTCTGGGGGGGTCGGTAGAGGGAGGACAAGGAGAGCAGGACTGTTACTCCAGCGGAACTCCGTATAGGGCGGCAAATGAGGCCAGGCAGGAGGTCCCCTGCGCTGATCCGTCATCTTCCCTTCCAGGGCACGTGTGTGAGCTGCTCCGTGGTGTACTGGAGCCGATGTCCCGCGGACTCCGAGCCCACGGTGAGTGTGACGACCTGTGAGCCTGCTGGCATGGCTGCTTCTCCTTTCCACCTCCCCTCTAAAAAGCATTTAATTCTCACTGGAGTGATAGAAGCTCTTAGCCCACTCTATGGGGAGCAGTAGAAAGAGAACCCACAGATCCGTGTTTGAATCCTTGCTCCTGAACCCCAAGTAAGTCACTTTACCTTTTTATCTCATTTTCTTTATCTATTACTACTAATAATAGTATTGATGTTATTAACAGGACTGGCATAGATAAAAACCCAAGTCAAGTAGCCACTCAGTAAATGTCCGTTGCTTCTCTGCTTTGCTCTCTTAAATAAAATCCAGTGATTGCGTGGGAGGCAAAACCTTACATTCACCCTCCGAGGGTCTCAGCTGAGTCTGAGCATTAAATTATCACAAGACAGATTAGCAGGAGAAAATTCTACAGAATATTAACACATACCTGGGGATTGCCAAAGGAAAATGAAAACCAAAAAAGTGGCAAATCTAATAGCTTATCTTCTATTATCTTATTATATAATATATAATAGCTTATATTATCATATAGATAAGAACTTATATATCCTATCTAATAGCTTAGATAGTGACAATTATGGAAAAGTGACTAAAATGGCTGAGCCTAAAGGAAAAGAAGTTATTTTAATAAGATCTATTTGTACAACTCTTACTTGGCTTCAACTCCTTGTCTCTGGTGACAAGATGTTTCTTCCTTCCTGGTACAGGGAGAATTAGCTTCTGTTTTCAGGAGAAGAAAGAGAGATCAGAGTGTCCCCTTTTTTATCTGCTGTTTTTCAAGCACCTTTAGCTCAAAATAATCCTTCTGCCAAAGGGACAGACTTGGAGTTGACATGTTTGGACACCTCATTTGTCCTTGCTCCCAAACATTATTCTGAAGAAGAGTATGAGGAATACAAGGAAATGATACGAGGTCCACCAAAATCTTTTCAAGCATGTTTGAATTCCACACATGACTGCTGAGGATCACAGAGCTAATTCTGGGTACAGAAAGATGAATTAGACAGTTTTGTTTTGTTTTTTGTCTGGAGAAGCTCTAATCTAAAAAGGAAAACAGATTGTCACACAGCAACCTGTAGTCCTATGGCATGAGCAAAGTGTTCTGAACTCAAATTGAGGGTAAAAATGTCGGCCTCTAAGTTTGTCCAAAGAAAGAACTTCCCATTCAGAAGGTCACATCACATCGCTTTGGAAGGTGATGAGCTCTCTAGTGCAATTCCACCATAAAGTGTTTTATAAATACAAGCATAAAAATTAAATCAGCACAGGGATACTTTAAAGGACTTGCTCAGGGGTGCCACCACCCAGAATCTTCCTGGGTGATGCTGTTGCTGTTGGCCGGGGGTTACAGAGAAGGCAGAGAAACGAGGAAATTTGCTGTGCCAGGCAATCACAGTCGCTGCTGTGTGCCAGGCATTGTTCTAAATGCTTGTAGCAAACCAAGGCGGTAGGTCTGATGTCACTGGAGTCACTGTGTAATCGGGAACTAAGAAACACAAGCTCACTCAGCTGAGATGTGGCAGAACCACTGCCTCAGGAAAGAGGAGGAAGAGGGGAAAGAAAGAGAAATGAGACACATGAGCAGAAGCCAGGAGCCCCAAACTGCCCTGCCCAACCCCCATGAGCTACACTGGGTTAATTTTCCTGAGATCCAGCAAGAGGGCTGGATGTTCCTTCTTCAATGACCTTAAATTCCTTCATACAGCTAAAATTCTAGGATGTTATAACCTGTGAAGTTCTCATTTCTCTCTTCCTGAGCAAGAGCCTAAGATGAAGGGATGAGGTGGGCATCAGCATTTGTCAACCATAAAATATGAGCTGGAACCAAATGCTGATGACAAAACAAGATCAGCGTTACTGACCCATTTCACAGATGAGGTCGCCGGGCCCAGAGACACTTTGACTTGGCTGGGACAGCCGAAGCTTAGCAGGTGGGAGGACCCATCCTCTGGGCCTGTCACTAGCAATGATCCTAAGAAAAAGTATTTTATCCATCTGGGCCTCAATTTCCACATCTGCCAAAAAGGGTTGAAGAAAACCCACACAGGACTGAAGGCTAATGACTTCCTGTGTGCAGGGTGTCTGACCTTAGTAAGTTCTTAATAAATGATAGTTCTAGATAATTATACTGAGAGAATGGAAGGAAGCATTTTAGTCTGCCCCCCAAACCCCAACTGCTAAGAGAAAAACAGACAACTTCTATTTCGCTTGGTGGATCTTTCTATACATTAGACTCTTTGCTGGCTCCAAGCTTTCTTGATAGGAGGCGCTTAGGGCAGGTTATAGACTGGAAGGGGAGGCTAAGTCACTCGCAGAATGAATAGGGACGTGTTCCCTGATCCATTAGAGATGTCTACTCTGGTGCGAGAGGGGCACGCAGATGCCCGTGCCCTGCGCGGGGCAAACCCTGGCCCACATTCTATCCACCAGGAAACAGAGGCCTACAGAGGGTGCCTGGGCCCTGCGTGGGCCCTGCAGGTGCGGGTCTCATGCTCCCACGCCCCGGTGCTCTCTCCGACATGGGTGGTGAAATGGGCGTGGACTGTCTAGCAGAGGTAGGAACCCTGGAGTGCCCAGAGGGCCTTGAAAGGCAGACTGCCATGCCGCTTCTAAATGGCTTTCTTCCAGACGCTCTTCAGACACAAGTGTGTCTACACTGGCAAAGTAAGGAGCCTGAAGAGCGGCTGTGCCAGATACTGCAACGCCACCGTGAAGGTGAGGGGGTGGGGAAACGGCGGGTGGGGCGGGAGGGGAGGGAGCCCCTCAGGCCACCGAGGCCCCACAGAAGGCAGCGAGTGGACCAGGCAGCTCCACTTGCCTGGGGCCTCGACAATCTTCCTGTGGGCAACTCACAGGGTAGATTCTCACACAGCAGCCGGGTCACCCTCCCTCCATCCACCATTCCCACTCCCCTCCCCCCGCCCTCCTCGTCTGTCAGCATCTCTGACGAGCCCCTCACCCTCACTCCCACGACACAGTGTGCCCACTTGCCATGCCTCCCTGGGTGCTCGTCCATGTTTTCTTGAGACTCAGTCTTCTTGCAAGTCTCCATTGAACTGTCCCCTCCTCTGTCACCATTCCTAACCGATACAGCCTCCCCCAACTCCGCTCTCCTTGCTCTCCCCCTCCATCACTTTTTGTTACTTTGTTCGCCCAGCACTTACCATCCTCTAGAATGGTCTTCTCTCTTTTTTTATTTTCAAATTCTGGCCTCCTTCCTGAAGGGCGGAAGGCATTCTCCGGAGTCAGGAGCCTCCCTTCACCTGTGTCTATCCAGGTGCCAGAGCTGCGCTAGCCCCCAGGAGCCGGCCGGGGTGGCTGCATGGCGGGTGTGCAGGTAGCTGAGCACACCCTGCCCCCCGCAAAAGAAAAAGTCGCACTCAGAGTGGGGAGGCTAATACTGTTGACTGTCGTCATGGAAACGAGTGCACATCCCTGGGGGAGGGGCGCTCTGCTCAGGTCCCCACTTTGTCTCTCAGATACCCAAGTGCTGCAAAGGCTTCTACGGGCCCGACTGCACCCAGTGTCCAGGAGGATTCTTGAATCCCTGCTCAGGAAACGGACAGGTGACAAGGGCAGCCCCTGGTGTCTGCATTTCCGTGAAGGCTTAGGTTGACCTTGCTGAAGTTGAAAAGTAGTTTTTAAAATTACTAAACCAAGAAATAATACAATACCAGTCAGTCTTCCCAGTAAAACACATCAGTTTCTAAAAGGACAGAAGTGTCCACAGTAGAAGGATGCTTGGCCCAGGCAGAGGAGGGGGGGAGGAGGGCAGGGGAGGAGGCGTGTGGGGGGCTGGGAAGGGGGGGTGAAGTTTAGATATGCACATTCAAGAAAATCACATCTAAAACCTGTCTTTCAAGGAAAAAACTGAATGAGAGGGCTGGTAAGGAGAACAGGGCCGAGCTGGTACAGGTTTCCCCGCTATCCAAAAGTGGGATGTCCCCATGAAAGCTTGCATAAGCTGACATGGCATTACATGAAGAACCGATTAGCATTAATTTATGTTGAAAAAAAAATTGGAGTATTCCCAGACCCAAAAGGCAACCTAACAAATAATACACGAAACGTAAAACAACATGAACATGCAGTAAGAGTATAAAGTCGTCCCAGGAAGGCGCCTGGAGGGGCTGCAAAACAAACTCCGCAGGTTATTTTCACTTTTCACCTTCTGCTGTCAGAGTGAAAACCCTCCTCAGATTTGTTCTAATGAGCAAAGCTGGGCCTCTCATGGGTCTTTCGGAAAATGAAGCGGCCAAACTCAAACATTCAAGGGGCAGGGAGCACCGGCCCTGGCCACCACAGCCGGGCGATTGGGAAGTACCCACACCCAACTTTGATGCATCTGACTGGTAGAAGTCTAACAGCAAAAGGACTGGGTAGGCGGGCGCCTAAAATGCTTGCACCTAAGGGAGAAGCCCCACAGTCTGAAGTCACAGAGACACCAGAGAGACTGGAGAGAGGGGCCAGCCTTGAGTCTAAGGCTCGGTGTCTGCCGTGCCATCCCTTAAGCATTGTTTGGCCCCAGCTCACCAGCGGGGTCCCCCTCAAATACTTCCCTTGACATTCTAAACTTGGCTGGGGACCTCAGGTCTTGTTGCTGCTTTAGCACCCTACCCGATCCTGACACAACTCCACTCTCCACACGGAGTCCCAAAGAGTCATTGCAAGAAGGGCTGGATCTGAGCTCAGTCCAAAGCCCGAGAAGGGTCAGTGGTGGCCAGGGCGTGGGCTGGATCCCCACAACCATCCCCCAGGAAGTGGCCTGCCCCTGAGCTGGGGCTGGGCTGCTGGAGGACTGAGGCCTGACCCCCCCGGACGGCCGACGGGGGTGGGGGGGACTCCTCACAAGTAGGCGCGATGCCCTAACCTCCCGCGGGGCCTCCCTTTGCTCCAGTGTGCAGATGGCCTCGGTGGCAATGGGACGTGCCTCTGCCAGGACGGCTTCCATGGCTCCCGGTGTCAGTTCTGCTCGGATCCCAACAAATATGGGCCTCGGTGTGACCAAAGTAAGTGGCACTTCCTGAGTTCCCTCCAGGCCTGTCCAGAAGACTTGCCGTATCGTCATCGCCTGGTGTCCAGTGCCCCTTGGTTTGGTCTAGGCGCTCGTGCGGGCATTTCTTAAACTCTTGCTTCTCCAACTGTAGAATGTACAGGTTGCTGAGCCCTGCCCACACAGGTACTGAGACTACAGCCCCGGGGTGGAATCTGAGAATTTGAATTTCTAACAGATTCCCAGGGGAACCTTAATATAGGGATGCATTTTGAAAACCAGTCTCTCAAGGCTTCCTCTTGTGTGCCTCAAGTGATAGCTCCCCACTAGGGAACAGCCTCTCTCCCTAGCTTTCCAGCAGTCCTCTCCATCAGCTCTTCCCTTTGCAAGACGTGTGACCTTGGGCAAGTCACTCTACCCCTCTAGGCCTCAGCTTCCTGTCTTTATACAGGAGTCATAACAGTAATTACCTCCTAAGAATAGGATAAGTCACAAATGGAAAGCACTTTCCTTAGAATAATGCCTATTATTATCACTTATTGCTGTTGCTGTTATTCTAAGTTCAGTGACATAAATGTCAAGAAGTCTGCAGAACATGTAGAAAGTTCTACAACAATAGACATTGAGATTAAAAGGTATATAATCTTAAAAAATGTTGTTCAAAATGACATCATGTGCATTTAAGCATATATATTAATTATATCTTATATATCATTGTGTTAATGTATTATCAATATAATATAGTCTATAACTAATATAATTTACTATTATAGTCTATTATATAGAACATTATATAGAATATCTTCTATAGACTATTTAATACATCTATTTAGATATGTATTTCTAAGCTAAGATTAAAACTTAATAATAGAGTAAAACTAATATATCAGAGCTTGCTGGTAAATCCCCACTCTCCAATTTGCTGTCTGTATGACCTTGAAAGGAGTCTCACGTTGGGCCTCAACTGTCCCGTCTATAAAACAAAGATGATGCTGGCACCTGCTTCATAGGTTGTTAAGCAATGGTATAACGTAGGACACTAACACGGAGCTTGTAACACCCCCAATTAATCACTACCTGAATCTGTTCTGTTCTTATTGCCAGCGCTACTCACACCACTCATTTGTCACCAGCCCGCCCTCCTTCCCCTCTTTTCCCTTGTTTACTCTTCATAAACACCTTTCCAGGTGGAAGGGAAATGAGAACAGTCAGGGCTGTGGAGCAAAGTCCCATGCTCAAATAAGGCTTGAAGGTGGGGGCGCAGGGAAGGGGTTTATTCCAAAGCCAGCCCCCACTGCATTTCTCTGAAGCCAGCAGGGTCGCATGCTGAGGCTGGGGGCCCGCAGTGGGGGGCTGCTGGCTGGAACACTCTGATTTGCTTAAAGGTGTATAAAAAGTCTCTTCATTTGTTTGCTTTAAATGCACTCGAGCTTTTCCAGCCCTCCTCAATCATCTCATTGCAAGCACCACACTCATGCCTCTCCCATCAGTCCCTCCTGGGGCAAAACCACATGCTCCTTCATTTTTTATTACACTAGAGCCTCTCGCCTCTGCAAATCTCCACGTCCTTCTCACTCCCACATGCCCCGGAGCCTGAGTTTGATGAACTGGTTCATGTTGAAATTTTTAAATGCCTATAATCAAAAACAAAGCCAGCAGCTCAAGTTGGAAATGATAACAGGTGTGTGGAAAAGCAGTTCCTGAAACATCAACTGTGTTCACACATGAGGGGTAATAGAAATGGACTGTGAAGACCTGAGTTCTAGGAGCTGCTTGAGAACTTAGGGCAAGTTAGCAACTTGGTTCACTTCCCTGGGCCTCAGTTTCTCCATCTGGAAAATGGAGATGATGAAAGTACCTGCATCCTGAGGCTGGTGACTACTGAGGAGACGGCCCAATGCCTAGAGCAAGGGCAGTGTGACAATATTGGCCATTAGTTACCAATGGTCTGCTGTGATAGAAAGTGAGCTAACAGAAACGTGAGCTCCATGTTAGAGGCCATGCCGGCAGGAGAAATTACTTCTATTTATTCCAGAACATCTTCATGAAAAGGTGAGAATTTTCCAGAAGAAATTTTCCAACCACAAAATAGTTGAAAATTGAGCCCCTTGGTCTCTTCACATCACCACCCACCCACCCCCATCCCCACACCCACACATACAAAGCTTCTCATCCTTGACGGAATAGCCCAGGCTGCCGAGGGCCCTCCGGCACACTGAGAAACACTTGAGACCCCCCAGAACAGCACCCCTGTGCTTACCCTGGCTCAGCCCCAGGCTATGCTCTGACCGGAGAGAGGGGTATGGGGAGAGGGGGGGCCCCCATGATGCCAGTAGCCTGGTGTCCCCCAAGTCCTGAATGCCCATGTTCCTTTTCTTCAGAATGTCTGTGCGTTTACGGAACGTGCGATAACAGGATCGACAGTGACGGGGCCTGCCTTGCCGGGACATGCCGAGATGGCGCCGCAGGGAGATTCTGCCACAAGCAGACGGCAGCCTGTGGGCCCTACGTGCAGTTCTGTCACATCCATGCCACCTGTGAATATAGCAACGGGACAGCAAGGTAGGCACCGCCCTTAAAGACCCATGACCCTGCGTTACCTGGAGAAAGACCTACTCAGATTTAAGTTCTTTATAGACTAATGCCTCTTCCCTCCAGTTGCCAGTGCAGTTTATGTGGAGAAAACTTCAGACTGACCTGCATTCAAACTTCAGCACTCCCCGCCTTGAAACTTGCCAGCTGTGTGACCTTGGGCAAGTGACTTAACCTCTCTGCGTCTCACTTTCTTTACAGTAGGGATGAGGTTGTCTACCTAGAAGACAATTATGGAGAGTAGAAAAGCTGGATGTAAAAGCACCCACACCAGGAATAACATATCATAGGAGTTCAGTCATCCAGTCATGGCTCATAGGAAGCAAGTGAAGATTTATCTAATTTATTTACCTTTTTAAATTTTTTAAATTATTTTTGCATAGAATATCTGGGGTGTAGGCCAGAGGTGCAGAGGTGAGAGGATTCACCAGAGACAGAGTGGGGAGCAAAACAGGCGGATCTACTGAAATACACTGCTGAGGGGAGCAGCGGGAGAGACAGGAGAGGTCTGCTGCACCATGATTCTTAATTCTTAATTTACAACTACACAGTTGTTGGCTTAACTGTTTATGGTCTGTCTCCCCCACTAGTCAATAGGCTGCCTGGGGCTAGAGATGGTCTTTTTGACCTCTCAGGAATTCATCTCCATAAGGAGGTAGGAGCCACTGCAGTGCAAAAGGCACAAATAACAAGTAATCAAAATTATCCAGAAAGTCTCTTAAGTTATCCACAAAGGACTATTGACTGGTCCTGTAGCTACTGTATAACCTTAGGAACTATAAACAGTATTGGAACAGAGCAATCTATTTCTTGGAACACCAAATAAAATCCAGTAAGTCCTACGTAATGTCAGAGATTGGCTCTTGGAAACTGCAAATTTAAGCAAAACAACCCAGAACAAAAGTAGGTCCTCCATCAACATTGTCTCATTCAATCAGCCATGATTACTTTTCCATGAATGTTTTAATGAAATGACAGCAACCAACATGACTTTACTCAAGGACTCGCAGTTATTTAGTTCTTCTAGGAGCCTTGAGCAATAGTGTTCTTAATTGCAAAGCACCAAAGGGCTGAGTTTGCAGTAGTGACCTGGGGGTGGGGCCAGAGCTGCCCAGCACCTCTCACAGGACTCTCAGTGGACATTAGCAGGATGAACAAGCCACGTCTAGAAGAATAGTATCCCTGCGGGACACTTCGAGAGGGGTGTCTCGGACGGCAAGGAGACGGGAAGTGGTCAGCTCACGGAATAAAGCACCTGAGAATGCTGCTTGAAACATAGCCCTGAGGGACCAGGAGAGAGCAGGGGGCATCTCCCCTGTAGTTCTCATAGAACACGGCACCGCACACAGGATGGGGTAGAGCTGCCCTCAGCTCAGTCTGAAGGAAGAGCTAGATGATAAAGAGGTAGATTCTCGCCCAACAGAAGCAGGAAGCTGCCAGGCATGGAGCCTTCTGGGGTGCAAGAGCTTGCTGGAAAGCTCATTCAGCCTGCGACACTGCTCTATAAGGATGTCAGGCCATCTTCCCAGATGAGGAAACAAGGTCTCCCAGAGGTTCAGGGACTCGCTCAAGGTCACATGACTGCTTAGGGGTGTGGCCTAGACTCCCACCAGGCATCTGCCTGCAGCCCCAGAAGCCGGTGACCACCGGTACCCACCTCCCCCATAAGGGCACGCGGGGCCACGAGTTGCCTCCCCAGGTGCCACTCTCTGGCCGGTGGCCGGTGCGTGCCACAGCCTGTGTTTCTGGGTCTCACTTTGCGTGCTCCCTTCTCTCCACAGCTGCGTTTGCAAAGCCGGATACGAAGGGGACGGGAGGCTCTGTGCAGAAATGGACCCTTGTGGGGGCCCCAGCCCCGGGGGCTGCGGCCGCAATGTGAGTCTTGGTCTTTATTTCCTGGTATTTCAGGAAATCCTCTGGGCAGATCTCCCAAAGCCCACGCAGGGTTTCAGCATGTGAAGCACCTTTGCTTGAACCTGAAATCTGAAAGACAGTGCCCAGCTCCTTCTGTGAACTCCATGCATGTTCTAAATCCACATGCAGGGCGGGGGCCAGGTCCATGTGTTCAAGGGGCTTTGGACCCCTAGAAACCCAACTGAGAAGCAGATACTGAGATGGTTAGTAATAAACCCCTGATACAAATGCTACTACTTGTTCAGTTGTGCAGCGACTTGGATAGATGCGTCAAGGAATGTACATGATCCCAGTGTTCTCCCAGCCACCCAACGGAGCAGATACTCCCATCCCCATTTTATTGACTAGGACGATGATGCTAGTGGATGCTGGTGACTCACCCTAAACTCTATTAGTGTCAGGGGTGTAACCCGAACCCTGGAAAGGATTAGTGGAAGTATTGCTCTTACTAACACTTTTTGAATCTCATCACCGCCACCTGACCTTGTCACCCCATTTGTCACCAAAGTTGAGTATCTAGTCTCCTTGCCACCTCTAGTCCATCCCTTGTCTACCCACAGCCAGAGATGTTCAAAGGGAACCAGATCATCTTTCTCCCGGGCTGAAATTCATACTGCCGAGGACGAGATCCCAATGTGAACGCCTTGCCCCAGCCCACTGGATTCCTGTGGGACTTGCCTCACCCACGCACACAGCCTCACCTTGCCCCTCTCTTCCTCTCCCCCGTCCTACAGCCGCCTGGCATGGCCATGCTGACAGCCCTGGAAGTTAGCACATTTAGGACAGCGGTTAAGAGCCTGGTGCCCAGCATCATAGAGACCTTGGCTAGGACCTCTTTGTAGCTGTGTGGCCTTGGGCAAGTTACTTAACACCTCTGAGTGTCCATTTCCTGGTCTGTGAAGCAGAGATAATAACAGCACCTTCCTCTAGATGATGACTGACACCTGCAAAATAGTAGCAGCCCCTGGCTCCACAGGTGATAGTGATGGCAGGAGCTGGCCAACAAGCAACTTTGCCTTTGAAATCATCTAATATTTTCCATCGGTCTCAATGCAAAAGTGCATTTCATCATTTCCATGGTGCCGCATGAAAACATGTACTTCCAGAAATCCTTTTTTTGCTTCTGGAGTCATGTAGTGCAATGAGGTTTCAGAGGCTTTGCTGTTCCTTTTTCTCCTGCAGGCAGAATGTCTCAAAACTGGCCAAGGGACCCACACCTGCGTGTGCCAGCAGGGGTGGACGGGGGACGGGCGGGACTGCTCAGAGATCAACAACTGCCTGCTGCTCGGCTCTGGCGGCTGCCACGACAATGCCACCTGTTTGTACGTGGGCCCTGGGCAGGTAGGCCCCGGATTCCTGCACTCGTTTTCCCCCAAGACACAGAATTATCCTGGGGTAGAACTTACTACAGCTTTGGTATCATTTATACCAGTGAAAATGGTGAATGGTCACAACAAACCTATGATGTAGGTACTACTTTTAGTGCATCCTGTGAGAGGAAACTGAGGCACAGGAAGGCTAAGCACTTTGCTTACATCACACAGAGCATGAACCTTGGCTCAAGATTCACACGTAGGTCGTGTGACTCCAGAGCTGCCCCTCCTCCCCACCTTCGACCACGCTCGATCTTTCTGTAGCCTGCTGTCGTGTGTTGATCACTTCACGTAACCTCAAGAACTATCAACTAGGGAAAGAGAACATAGAGCTGGAGACCAACAATTCCTAATCGGAAGGGTAACCAACAAGAGACAGTGTGCTGTTCTCTCGGAGGGCTGGTCTTTCTCTGTCTCGTGGGGGCAAGGCAGGGAAGGCAGTTGTTTTCAATAATTCTCTTGACTGTGCTTGGAATTACAGAATGAGTGTGAATGCAAGAAAGGATTTCGAGGCAATGGGATTGACTGTGAACCAATAACTTCATGCTTGGAACAGACTGGGAAATGTCACCCACTGGTGAGTTAATCCTTACTTTAAAAAAAAAAAGAATTACATGAGAAAGAAAGGTTAGATTATTTCTTATTTGGTCTAGTAATGAACAAAATCTCTCTTTCTCCAGAAGGGAATCCCAAAGCAGAATGTGAATAGTTACTGCAAATATCACTCCATTTCAAAGCTTGCAAAAACCAACACAGCACTGCCAGATAAAATACAGGCTGCTTTATATCAAGACCCTATTCTCCACTCTCCCCTGGTTACTTTATTCTGTTAATTAATGATGCACTATAAGATTCTCTGAGAAGCAGTACTTATTTTATTCACTATGCTATCTTTCACAGTGTATAACCCAGTTTCCCCTATAATGGATGCTTGCTTACATTGTAAATAAAAATGTAACTTGCGCAGCAAATATACATCTACCACAAAAAAAAATACAGGCTGCTGGTTAGATCTGAATTTCAATGAATAATTCCTCAGCCTAAGTGTCCCCCAAATATTGCTCAGAACATTGCATGGGACATATGCTAAAATGTATTCACCATGCAAGTTAAACTGTGTGTCATGTATTCTACTTGCTAAATCTGGCAGGGATGCAAAGAAAGCATTTAATTGTGGGGAAGTAAGAGCCACTCGAAACATGCAAACAGGACTGTGTCCTTCCAGCACTGGCGGGTGTCACCTCTACCATCTTGGGGCCAAGCCTGCCATTGTCACCTCTGATGGAGCCCAATGACTGACAGATGTCACTGAGACACCCATTTCTCTGTCTTCATTTTATCAGGCTACCTGTCAGTTTACTTCAGGCATCTGGAGCTGTGTTTGTCGAGAGGGCTATGAAGGAGATGGTCTTCTGTGCTATGGAAATGCAGCCGTGGTAAGTCGAGCTCCACAACAGAAAAACAAAGACAAAACTCTTAAAATAAAAGCTTTAGCTCATAGCCTTTAGCATCCCCCACACGTCACCAGCTCCAGGAGACTGTATGAGAAGCAAACTGCTTCTCACAGGTGCCGTGTTGGTACGTTGTGGGTACCAATTTTCCACAGGATGTCCAGGGCTAACTTTTATTTGGCACCTTCTGTGTACCAAACCTCCCTTCCTTGTTGTCCCACCTGTTCCCATTCCCAGACTGCCCATATGAGTCCCTTGCCCCTGCAGAGCTCTCTGCAGGCTGGGCTGGGTGCCTGCGATGGGTACCCAGAGCCGCCTGTGCTTATGCCTGTCTTTGGGGATGTATTTAGACACCTTCTGGGTACCAGGCAAGTCCTTGACATGCAACAGCACCCACTGAAACACACAAGCCTGTTAGGTGGTGTTATTATTACAACCATTTTGTAAAAGAGGAAACCGAGACCCTCAGCAAACTTGCCTAAGCTCCAGAGTGAGGAATCCAGCCCACAGCTGTCCAAGTGCAGAATCCTGCGCGTAACCACCAGTTTAGAACAAGTCCTTATGGGACATCACTGATAGATTCTCGGAAGCTGAGACTAATGGAAACAACCTATAATGAAAGCAGGTCCTCGAAGAAGGCCATTCAATGTCACCAATAATTTTTTCACATAAATATTATAACAGCATTGAATGAAACAACCTTCTTCACGGACCTGCTATGTCTCTCAATGTCATATCCGTCACCCTAAATCGTCACTGTGCATCCCTTAATCTGTCTCCCCCACCCCTAGATTATGAACTCTTGAGGGCAGGTATTTTGTCTTGCATGTAAATATTTGTTGAAATGAAAAAAAAAATGATGGGTTTTCTCATCCCTGACTTTTTGTTCCACTCATGCTTTGACCTCTGCCCCTCCTCTCACTAGCCCGAACCATCCGGGACCTTCGATCTGCCCAGATGAAGCCTTGTCCAAGCCCACAAGCCCACATTCTCCTTGAACAGCTGTATCAGCTGACCTGGGCCTCCCCTACCTTTGCTGGGTCCCTCCCACCACCCCTCAGCCCAGGGGATCTCCCCCCGGCACCCAGATCGTGGAGTGTAGACCCAACATTTTTTCTGCACTTTCCACGGGCCACATTCTAGCCTTATGCTCCTAAGGCCCTACTTCTACATGTCTGTCTCTTCCTACAAAAAAAGAGGATGAAGTTTAAATCCTCGGCGACACTTTGGGCATCTTCACACAGATGCAACCTGCTTTTTTCTACACACTTTCCTCTCCCGTTTTGCTGTCACCCTTCCAGCTCCCCGGAACCCCGGTCCCTTCCCCTACAGACCAGCCTCAGGCCTTCCTCCGTCAGGTCCAGCTCCTCTTCCTCCAAGCAGCCCCTTTAAAGGATTACGCAGGCATCTCTGCTTGTCCTTACCGTTCACTACTTTCTTTTTCAACCATTATTGACTCATTTATTGACTAATTTCAGTTACATCCCAAAAGGAGTTGTGAGAGTTCTGAGATTTGTTGCTTTTGTGTAAATGTGCATGTAATAATTGCCATTGCCATTTGCATGGTGTTTTGTGGTTCAAAAAATATTTTCACATCCACTAATGCATTTAATATTCTCAATCTCAGGAGCAAGGAATCATCGTATTCATTTTTGAGATAAGCCACTGAGTTCTCAGAGAGGTTAAGTAACTTGCCCCAGATCACACAGCTAGTAAATGGCAGGCTCAGAAATTAAACCTGTCCTTTTACACTCAAAGTCTGAAGCCTTTTTTTTTTTTAACTTTCTCATACCTTTATATGTCACTGATCCACTGGTGGTGCTGGTTTATCTTTCCAAGATTTAACTTCCCCCATAAACAACCGTACGTGGTGTCAGAGCAAGGTCATCTTTATTCATACCTTATATCCTCCCTTCACTCCACCCTGGTACCAGTTGTGGTGTTTCAATATCCTTGTTTGTGAATTAACAAATCCATGGCAGATAAATTTAAAGTAAGAGTGGCTCAAATTTACAGAGCAGGTGCCGCACACCGGATTTGGTTGCAAGCATTTTCATTTTTTTAAAATATTTATTTATTTATGCATACAAGAGCTGGGGTGCAGGCCAGAGGTGTTGGGGGGACATGAGAGGATTCACCACAGACAAAGCAGGGAGCAGAACAGGCGGACTGACCAAAATACACTGCTGAGGGGAGCAATAGGCAAGGCAGGAGAGGTCTGTTGCACCATGTGGGAAGCTCCCTTGGTGGGGATCGAACTCATGCTGCAATGTCTGCCGACAGCTTCACAGTGCTGAGACTTAGCCCCTTGCACCACCAGGGAGGCTCTGCAAGCATTTTCAAAGGACTCACTCCTCTCATCCTCACATCAGCCCTGTGATTTGGAGCTGTTATTATCCCCACTTTACAGATGGGACCATCGAAGCCCAGAGAGATGCATTAACTACCTGAGGAGCTAGGAAATGGCTGACCCGGCATGAAACCCCTGTGCTTGGGCTGCCTGGCCCGAGCCACTGCTCAGCCCTGGCTGTGAGGGGCCCCTGCTGTGCTCTGGGACCCTCCATAGAGCTGATGGCCGTGTTCTCCCAACCCAAATTCGGACTTGGAACGACTACAGGTTGTTGCTTCATTTGAAGTTTCTAGAATGACTTCTTTACCTTGAATATAGATCATTGAGCCCTTCAGCATGAAAGAAATTGGAGGCTCTGGCAATGTGGAAATTAGACTACCTGGAGCACCCCGTTGCGTGGGCAGCGGAAGTGCAGGTTGCCCAGCAAGGCTCTGTGACTCTGCTTCTCATTGTTCTTGTCTTCTCTTGTCTTCTCTCCCTCTCTCCCTCCCTCCCTTGAATGATTTGAATAAGGAATTGTCATTTATCTCCGCGGCAACTCTATTTAACCGATGGATAACTGTGAGTACCTTTGTTGAAATTTCAGAGGGGAATGTATATGACTTGAGAGATTTGGACTGCAAATAATAGAAAACTGAAAAACTGCTGGTAAGAAGCGGGGCGGGCAGTGGTGGAGAGGCGTGGTTCTCACCCCGACAGCTATCTGGAGTCCCAGAGAACACACTTTTTCTTTTAAATATCCATGCCTGGCTCCCAGCCCCAAACACTGCTTGGCTGATAACAGGCGTACCGTGGGCATCAGTGTATTTTAAAAGCTTCCCAGGGGATCCTAGCCTGCAACCAGGGCTAAGGACTTCTGGTCTGGGGGGAGCAAGGGCAGTCACGCATTTCAACAAATTCAAATCTACACGTACAGCTCCACCATGATCCTAGCCACACTCTTCTCTGATGCTTCATCTTGACTGAAGGTGATAGTAACTTGAGTGGTAATAACTCAAAGTGAGACCTGATTTGAAACATTTGCTTTTTGACAAGACTCACACATTTCAACTAAAGGGATGAGTTTCAGAGGGAAACACAAAGCCTCCACCACCGGGAAAGGGGTCTCTGGCACCTTCCCAGTATCCCTGAAAGTCCATCTACGGGAAGCTGGCATTTCTGCCAGGCTAGGTCAGCCCAGTTGGTGACCTAACGTGAGTCAGGCTACTTTCTTTTCCTTCGTGATCAGAATGCTTCTCTACAACCCATGCTAACAGCCGCCGCAAACCTCACTGTCCTCGCGCCTTCCCAGCAAGCGATAGAGGACATGGACCAAGAAGAGAAAAACTTCTGGTTGGCCGAGAGCAACATTCCAGCCCTAATAAAGTAGGTATCATATGTTTTATCCTTCAAGATACATAACTGGTATGACGTCAGTGAAGTTCAATGGTGGGAAGCCCCGTGGGCCTTCAAGTTCACAGAGCTGAACATGGTCTATGCTCCGGACTCCGCACACTCTCCTACCTCCCCGAGAACAGTAATAGTTAACATCATGGCAGACACCTCTGCCCCTGAGCACTCTTCTGACTACTTTAACATTATCCTCCCAACAGCCCCATGAGATCATCATTATTCCCATTTTACAGATGTGGAGACTGAGGCACAGGGTCATTGAATAACTCATCCCTGGGCCCATAATTGATCATTGCAGAGGTAGATTTTGAGTCTGGCGGTCTGACCCCAGAGTCTATTCTCTTAGTCACGCACACTGACAGTTCATGATATACCTGTGGACCGTTGTCTTAGGCACCACACGCTGCTCGGCACGTACGCAGTGGCAGATCTGCAGGCTCTGTCATCTTCTGACATGCTGGCCACGTCTTTGCAGGGCAACTTCCTGCACCTGGCAAAGGCAGATGGGGTAAGTGAGCACAGCAATTGTCTGCTTAGTGGAAACGTCTCCTATGTTGCTATTGTACTTCCAGAATTTTTTGTTTTGTGGACATTTCCAAACATGAACAAAAATAGATCAAGAATGGAACCTCCAAATAGGCAGGCATCACCCAGCTTCAATAATTATCAGCATATATTCTCTCTCTCTCTCTCTCTCTCTCTCTCTCTCTTACACATGCACACACACACACACACACACACACACAAACTGTGATCCTTTAAAATATACCCTCGGCCTCCGGTTAGCGCAAAACTCTTTCTGAGGCATGACAGATTGATGCAGGAAGGTAAATCTTGCCATTCTTCTGGGTGAAGGTTGTACAATTTTACAACTTTGATAATGAACTAAGAGTTGGTTACAAGTGACCTGCTTACTAAGTCATTAGTGATAATTAAAGTTGAATATCAGATTAGGGCCTGTCAGTCCACAAACAGCATTAGTACCTATTATGCTCTCGGGTCCAGTTGCTGGAGATGGGGCAGTGTGTGCCAAAGGGCTGAGCCCCATAGAAGCCAACTTTCTGGCACTTTCTACAGTCGGTCAGGGACCTGAATTCAGTCTTCCATGAGGAAATCTAGCTGTGCCACTGCATGTGGCAGCTCATTCAGTGAATTGCACAAGAAGAGAATGAATCAGTGCAGCAGGGGCCACAGTCAGAAATGTTAGCGAATCACTGCAACGCATTTCTGCCTTCCTACTCATCAGGGGTCTATGCCTGGCGTTACCTAAACACAATTCCATGTCTCTGAATGATTAGGGTCAGTGCTAAGAAATGCCTTGCTAGGTGATCTCGTTGTTGTGCAAACAGCATAGTAAACTTCCGCAAACCTAAATGGTGTAACCTACTATACCCCTAAGCTCCAGGACATGACATAACGGTACCCCCATTGTCAAGTGAGGCAGGACTGTACACGAGTCACCAGACAATTCTGTTGGAAAGCAGAGCTGCACCATGCCGAGTGCCCACGTGCCCATGAGTTCTTTAGAGGGTGAACCCTGGTACAGCGCCTGGCTTACAGCTCTCTCAGTGCAGTTACTTTCCTTTGGCTTGAAATCATTGCTTCTTTTGCAAGCACTAACTAACTCCCAGACTGCGCAGGCTTATCCTGCTTCCATAGATTCAAAGACAAGTCAGTGGAGGACCCTGACCTGGAAGAGTTGGTATCAAGGACACATTTTTAATAAGTGTGCTCCTATGTCTGCCATAAATGTCTCCCCTTAACCAAAGGAGGTGTGCAAAGTGGCAGTGATGTTTTCTTCAGGGCATCCGCTAACATGACTTGGAAGTTGCTCAGAGCGAGATGAGTCCCCTTTTGCACCCCGAACTCCAAAAAAGAAATTCAAATACAGGGTAATGCTGGGGAGACAAGGAGAGAAAACCACAGAGGTTGGAGCTCCGTCATGGCTGGTTAATGTTTGGTGAGGGGGCAGGTTGGGTTCCCTGAGCTGCTTTCACCAGGAAGTTAATATTCTGGAAAAGTAGTTGGAGTCTGATGAGAAGAGCCAGTGTTGCTTGTACCGTTTGCTAGAGCTGCTGCACCAACACCCCATAAAATGGGCAGCTTCAGTGCTAGAAATTCCTGTCTCACAATGTGGAGGCCAGAAGTCCAAGGTCAAGTTTGGCTCCTTCTGAGGCCGTGATGCAGAAGCTGTTCTAGACGCCCTTCTGGCTTGTGGATGTCACATCATGTGACGTTGCCCCATGGACCGACTTGTGTCTACATTTCCCCTTCTCGTGAGGACACTCATCATGTTGGGTTCAGACCCACCTTCAGGCCCTCACTTTCATTTGATGGTTCTGGAAAGGCCTTGTCTCCAAATAAGGCCCTATTCTGAGGTCTTGGGAGTTAGGACTTCAATATATGAATGCTTGGAAGGGAGAGGACACAGTTCAACCCACCACACTGTCCACGGGGCTTTTCAAACCAGAGGGCGCCAATCGTGAGCCCCCATCAACACTTTTTTCACGAAACAGGATAGAGTAAAAGCAGGTTTGTTGATCAGAGTGCCTTCCACGTGGCAGGGGAAAGTGCTGCTGTTTCATTTCAGGCGTGTGCGTACATGATGTCGAACAATACAATTTACCGTGACTCATCATCCAAATCTGTAAAGGTCACGGTTGCTCAAAATGTAGCAGACCCAGAAATAATCTCAGCCCCTCGGGGTGCTCCATGAGGCTCACTCCCCACTGTGTCCCCATCCTCAGAACATCACAATTGAAGGCGCGTCCATCGTCGACGGGGACAACGTAGCCACAAACGGAGTGATACACATTATCAACAAGGTACGACCCCCACCCCAACCCCTATACTTGGCACCCCCTGCACACCTCAGCAGCTCTTCTCCCTCTGTTGTTTATCCTCCCATACCAGGTCTTTAAAAAATTACATCCCCTTAATATAAAAGTAATCTGTGTCGTGCTTCATCACTTTTATTTTTTTTTAGAAATTCTTTTTTTAAAAGATTTATTTATGCATACAAGCTGGGGTACAGACCAGAGGGGTGGGGCTGTGAGAGGGTTCACCAGAGACAGAGTGGGGAGCAGAACAGGCAGACTGACGGAAACACACTGCTGAGGGGAGCAGCGGGTGAGGTAGGAGAGGTCTGCTGCGCCATGTGGGAATCTCCCTGGCCAGGAATCGAACTCATGTTACTGCTACCGACAGCTCCACAACGCAGCACCTAACCGCTGTGCCACCAGGGAGGCCCCTTCATCACTTTTATTTTAAGGCCATTTGAGACCTTACTCATGCAACCCGACTCAATTGCCCTTTACTCAGCCTGTCCTGCAGCAGACCCCATGCCAAGTATGACCACCGTGTTACAGTCTTTACTTATGGGACACCTCAAAAGATGCAAAAGAGCTGCAGTATTCAGAAGTCCGTATACATCTATGATCAAGAATTGGAGACAGGTCCCTGGTTAGCACCCCTTTTCCATTCCATTCATGCCCTTCACTATTGCACCCTAAAAGGATGAGGGAAAGGCCCTCAGAAAAAGCAGAAGAGGATAGGAAAAGTATTGTGAAATTTTCATTTTCTTCAATTCAGTAGTATTCAAAGGTATAAAACGAAAAAAAGTTAATGGGCTTTCAGCTATCCTATAATTTTCGGTTACTATATTAGGATCATGATTTAAAATTAAGGGTAGAATTTAGAATGTATTGGAAACTTTTGAAAGGTGGAAGATTAGAGAAGACAATTAACTAATTGCCTTTTAACTAAAATTATTCTACTTGGCATTTATATAGTCATTTTTTATTTTAAGTTACAAAGAAAGGTCAACTATTTTTGTTCAAGTAAAAAAAGGGCTATTTGTAAGATTCCCGGGTACATTTATTTTGCAAATACCTTGCAATTCTCTTGTATTACCAGAGGCATTAAGCAACACACCTTTTATGAGCAACTGATTCATCACTTGCAGGAAGCTATACTGGGTTTATTATTTCATATCCTGCAAAGTAACATTATTTATCAGAAATACTTTTCAAATCTTGATTTTCAAATCTTTTCAAAAACGTGAAATCACCTCTCCTTTTATTTACATTTTTTATGTACACCACCTAATTAATAGAATGACACCTCAACCCATCTCCTAAACTGAGTATCATTATCATGGGGGCAAGTTCAAGTCTCACCTCCTCTTTGAAGCCCTCCCTGGTCTCTCTGCAGCTCATATTACCAAGAATGGCAAAATGTCAGGAGAGTAAGTTCTGGAGTCACACAGAATCTGGGTACAGCCACTTCACTATGTGACCTTGGACAAGTTACATAACCTCTCTGAGTCTCCTTTTTCTTCCCCTGTAAGGTTTAAGCAACACCCCCTCTCTCCCTGCCTCTCTGCTTTCCAGGGGGCCCTCAATACGTGTAGGTTTGATTCCCTTTTCCACCCTCTGAAATCCCATGGGTAGCACTTATTTGGCATAATGACGCCCTCTGGTATTGATCAGTGTGCCTTATAGCATCAGTCCTGAACACCCACGTAAAGGCACGTCTGGAGGAGTGGACTCTTTTCTGTGCCCCTCATCAGCACTGGCACAGGGTCCCAGCTCTGTGCCAAATATCATGCATCTCATTATCTCCTCTGACTTTTGCAGCCCTGAGAAACAGGGTACTGTTGTCCTTACTTCCCAAATGAGACAAGTGAGGATCCTTAGGGCTAAGGACATGGATTGAGGGGGAATACGTTAGATGAATACTAAAGATTCAAGGGTGAGTCAGCACCGTCAGGGTCCCTGCTTAGCCGCCAGGTTGCACTGTCCCCTCAGGAGAGCTTCTCTCTACCTGCCTGATGGGCATCAGTCACCTCTGTCAGGTATGCCATGAATGGCTGTGCAGGCTGTGCCCTGTATAAAGGTGCCTGGCCTGGGGGTGGAGCAGGCTAAAATCCAGCCCATCACTCTTCCCAAGCTATGCTCTCCTTTGGGGAGACTATCAGAGGAAAGGGTGGCATTTTTTAATTTGTCAAAGCACGCCACGACCAACAGTGCCCCACTGTGACATGTTGTTATATGACATGAACCTAAGTATGGAGAGTAGCACGTCCTACCAACACATGCTGACAAAAGTGTGGGGGCTTCTGTTCCCAGGTCCTGGTTCCCCAAAGAGGGCTGACTGGCTCCTTACCAAATCTGCTGACCCGGCTGGACCAGATGCCAGACTATTCCATCTTCCGGGGCTACATCATTGCAAGTACCATGTTCTCTGCATCACCCATCTGCTCAGGTCCCGTTGGGACGGAGCGCCTCACGTGCTGCCTCTTTCCTCCACAGCAATATAATCTGGCGAATGCAATTGAGGCTGCCGATGCTTACACGGTGTTTGCGCCAAACAACAAGGCCATTGAGAATTACATTCGCGCGAAGAAGGTTGCAACTCTAGTAGGTATTGCGAGTTATAACCAGGGGAAGTTATTTGCTAAGAATTCAGACATCCCAAGCTTGTCAGTTCACCCACCACCTGTCACTTTCCTCCTTCACCAACCCCTTCAGATATCTGAGGGCTCGTACAGTTTCCCCTACACAAACCTCCTTTTGCCAGTGTTGTTAGTTCCCCCATCTCTCTACACTGGGATGCAGGCATCAGGGGCCTGGGAGGATCCTCTGAGCCACCCTCCCTGATGTCACCCTGATCCTGAACAGCAAAATGCCATGTGACTCAGAGGTCACTGCCAAAATGGTGACATACAGCGGGGGGAATCCTCTAGGAACAGGAAGCAGACAGGAAGAGGAAATCCCTTTACCCCTCCTGCACTAATAGGCCTCACAGTCTCCTTCTAGCACTTTCCACTGACAAGAGTCAAACAGGAAGCCCCTGGCAAAGGAGAAATGTGGACTCAAACCCCATCCCAGCCTCACAAGGCAGGGTAGAGGGTGGGTTTGGAGTCCAGAGACGATAACATAATGCCCTTCTTCTCTCTGTCCCCATGTTGTGATTCTCTTCCCTTCCCTGGTCCTGTTCAATTCAGTCTGGGTCCCACCAGGTTAGATTCATTCTCATTCTCTCTCTCTCTCTCTCTCTCTCTCTCTGTTAGATTCATTCTCTCTCTCTCTGTTAGATACATTCTCTCTCTCCTCTCTCTCTCTCTCTCTCTCTCTCTCTCTCTCTCTCTCCTCCCCCCCTCCCTCCCTCCCTCTCTCCCTCTCCTCCTCTCCCCTTTTGTCCCTCTTTTCCTCTCTCTCTCTCAGCACTTTGAGGGGTGTTTGGAGACCCCACACAGCCCTGCTGATCTCCAACTGCAGCTCCCTCAGCTGCTGCTCCCCTCCACCCCTGCAGTCACATACTCCCTCCTTAGAGCCTCAGCATCCAGAGCCAACATCCAGGTTTTTCCTGGCGGGAAAGCCTGTCTGCCCTTCTCTGCAGCAGCTGGGAGGACACCTAAGGTGCCAGGTCTCTCGGGTCCCACCACACATGCGGTCCACCAGACGCACACATCCCCTTGTCCACGCAGGGAGGGCGGGTCTGTCCCAAGGCAGCAACAAGCTCCTCCAGTGTGGCCCGGCCATCCAGCGGCCCCTGGAGTGAGATTGTTCAGGCCTGAGTGAGAACTGGTCCCACTGTCACCCTATCTGCAGGGCACCCAGATCTTCCCACGAGGCATCCCACAGAACCCCCTCTCGTGAGCCCTGAAGTGAAAGGCAGGCCAGGGGTGAGAGCCCTCTTCACAGCCATTCTCTCCAAAGAAATCACCTTTGAACCCCCTCATGTCCTCCATCTAGATTTTAGGGTCAATAAGTTCTTGACTATCCCACGTGGAAAATGTGCAGTTCTCCCCGTTCTCACAGTCCATTTTAGGATTTCATATCGATTGTGCTCTGATGCCTCAGTGACAACTGGCTCAACAAGCCATTGTGCTTTGTTTAAACAACAAGCCGCACTGCCTGACCAGGACCTTGAAGCAGCGGGTAAGTGGCCGTGACCGGCCGACCGAAAGCTGACTTCCGGTCTCGTGTGTTCTCAGGAGGAGGACGTTCTCAGGTACCACGTGATCCTGGAGGAGAAGCTGCTGAGGAACGACCTGCACAATGGCATGCACCGGGAGACCATGCTGGGCTCCTCCTACGCCCTCGGCTTCTTGACCCACGACAACCAGGTGCGAGCCTCCCACTTAAAACCCTTAAAACCCAGGCCTGAGTGTCTCAGCTCCCACCATCCGCCATCTCCTCCACTCTGGAATGATCTCACCAGAGCTTCCTAAGTCTCCTTGGCAGTGGTAACTGCCTACGCCCCACTGTGGCGTGATCATTAAGCCAGACTGTCAGACTCCTTGTCCTCTCTGTCTCCAGCCTTCCAACCATCTGCACGGTTCTCTGATGGTTACTAACTGGCATTTGAACCCCAGCAATAACAGATGCCCTTCACAGGGATCCCCAACAAACCCAACAGACAGTCCCCAAGCAGTCTCCACCACAGAAGAGCCTGGTCACAAAACCTACCCCCCAGGAAAGGCCTCGGCTTCAAGCCACATGAGGCCTATCAGACGCTTATGGACACAGCAGGAAAGACAGACACTAACTCACCCCGCACATTCACCCAAGAGAAAGAGGGGGAAGGGCAGGCTTCTGAGTAGCCTCCACAAACTGGAAAATGATGCTCAAAACACTCAAAAAAATGTTAGTTATTTTTGTTGTTCTAGAACAACTGTCACTTAGCTCTTCCTAGGGTTGTATGCAAATCAGCAATGGCATAAAGAGATGCAGAAAGGACAGTGAGATTCACCTCCTTGTCCTGGCTCCAGAAGGCGTTCACGACTCCAGGACCACCGGTCTTGTCCATGGAGCCATTTTGTCCATGGGAATTAACATGATGGCTGTGATTCCAAATTTTTCAAAAAATCATACACCGATTAATTTGGGGGGGGGGGTTGGAGAGAAACCACAGAGATGATCTAAAAAAAACCTTTACCTTTTACAAAAGAGGCAAATGAGACTCAAGGAAGAAAAGCAACCTCAGGGCACACACCCTAGAAGGTGCTGGATCCAGGACTGTTCCTCAGGCTCCCCTCCCCCAGCCACATTATGATGCTGTTCTGGTGATGAATATCACCTAGGTTGTTTCCATAGTGATATCCACTAGTCTCTGTTTTTCCTATTTGGCTTTAAATGACCACAATAAAAATTCACATTTAACCCTCTATTCACAGCTGTATGTAAATGAGGCTCCTGTAAACTACACGAATGTAGCCACTGACAAGGGAGTGATCCACGGCTTGGGGAAAGTTCTGGAAATTCAGAAGAATCGATGTGATAATAATAACACCAATATTGTACGAGTAAGTTATAGCCAAGGCCAATGATGCAACTGAAGAGCATTTCTTATTCTTTAAAAATTTTTAAGCATAAGACTCTTGGTAAGATACCTAACAGAGAATCCAAATTCATTTCAAAAACCATCTCTGATACGCCCCGGAGCTGCGGCTCTACAAAGATAATTAAGACATGACCCTGCCCTCTGTGGGGGTCACATCCCAGGGCTGTGAGTGCCTGGGAAAGGCTGCATGGAGGCTTGTGCTCCAGAGGATTATGAAGCCATAGTCGTCTGCCAAGGGAAGGCGTGGTATGCCTAACGTGGGCACGGGAGGGGCCGTGGCGCACCCCTGGCAGGCGCTGACCAAGCCTTGTCTATAGCAGTGAAAACAAAGACATGGATGATTTCAGGGTGATGTAGGAGGCCATCACAGAGACGGTTTTGCTGCAGTTTATGGGCTAGTGTGGGCTCTTTCACATCAGTAATAACTGCTAACAGTTATTAGGCACTTGCTAGGTGTCAGACACCACGCTAAACCCGTCACGTGCACTAAACCATGTAATCCTCACCACAGCCCACAGAGTAGGACCTGTTACTACCCTCATGTTATGAATGGGGACAGATGAGCTCCAGAGAGGTGAAGGGACGCACGTGGGTTCACAGCGCGAGCACACAGCAGAAAAGGAATTCAAGTCCATGTGATCTGCCCCTCAGCTAGAACTCTGAGTTACCACCAGTATCCAGCCCTGGATGTGCCAAGTTAAGAACTAGATGCGTTGGCTGCCCATTTTAGGAACACATTTCTATCATTCTTAACTTGTGCTCAAATAGTGTATGTAATATCCACTCCCCACCCTCAGCCCCTAGGTGGGCCGTGTTCACCAAGGCGGGGCACTGTGTGTGTGACAAAACAGTAGGTTTTCAACAAGTGAAAGTTGTTGTTTAAGGAATTGTGATTTTAATGGATTAGACCTCCAGATTTAAAGGATTATTTCCTTCAGAAGAGTACTGTGGAAGACAGCAATGCTCTAACATCCAACACCAGAAGTTGTCTCAAAGTCCATTGAGGAAGTTGACCAGATGAATTTCATTAATATCTTTCTGATTTTCAGTTCTACGTCCTAAAGCCTTAGCTCCAAGCTCTGAATATCTGATGCCTTATGTTGCACTAAAAGTAATAACCCAGAAATGTTCTCTTTGCCCCTGTGTTTTACGAAGGGAAAGTGTGAGACCTGTCCTCACCAGTCCATCTGCCCGCTGGGAACTAAACCGCTAGTAAGTATGTTGTCTGCTTTGATAGTTTCAATATCCCAGAGAGATCCAAACTGGAAAATAAATCTCAAAAGGATTTCATTTTTACTGTCCTCATTCTTTCATTTGGTTTTGATGTAATTATACTTTCTTAGATTGAATGCATCTTTCTAAAGTCTCAAATCCATTCCTTTCTAGACCAAAGCAAAATGTAATTAATAAAGAGAAATTAGGGTTCATAGTAACAGCACACAATGCAAGAAGGAATCTTTCATCCTCAATATTTTTCATATCCCACTCACCAGAGAACAGGAGCAAGAAACCTTGTCAAGAAGACAGAATTCCTATCTAAAACCACACCCAGCAAAGATGGGCTCCACCTACTGGATTTCCTTTTAAGAGTTGAAGTAACAACTAACTTTCTCTAAGAAACAGATGGCAGACGTGGGGGAGGCAGACATGTCTTTGAATTAATTACCAATCTCTGTTTCTTGTAGCTATTTATTGTAAAAAATAATCTGACACCTTTGCCACCCACCTTCATACCAGATACCGATAATGCTCACCCAGAAGGAAAGTAAGACTTCTGCACCTTCTACCCCATGACAATAACAGTTGATAATGGTAACAATGCTGGTTCTCTCACTTGAGATTTCATTTAATCTTATATATTACAGGTCTTTGCAACAGCCTTGAACCTTTCTCAGACAAAAATTAATAAATAAAACCAAAGCTCAGATCAATCAGTGCTGGAAGGACATTTTTATCTGGTGTCCTCTGTGATTCTTTCAACTCAAGTTAGTCTTCTAGAGAAACATACCTGCACAGAGCACCACCTTAAGTTATAATTACTTGGGCTTCGCCACCTGGTGTTCTGGCAGCCAACCCTGAGTTTTGTGTTTTCTTTCTTACTAAGCAACTCCAAGAAGCCAAGTTCCTCCCTTTCCAGAATATTCCGGACACCTACGTGCCCTACTTGCTTATGGATACTGGAAAACTTTTTCTTAATTAAAAATCTGATGTAAGCACTACTATTTCCTAGGGTGAAGAGACAAGGAAATGTATCATTACCATGTATTTCAATGGCAGGCGATCGTTGCTCATTGGGTGCGAACCGAAATGTGTGAAAACTGTCATTGTGAGTATAGTGGGGTCCTCTTCCCCTAATTACTGCAGCATTGGGAAGTGGAATCCTGAGTTACATGTCGCAGAATGCCTTGGCATGCATGCTTTCTGTTTCCTCTTCCTCCTTATTATCGCTGTCACTCAAGGTAGCAGTGGTAACAATAAAACTCAGGGCATCCCCGTAAGTCAGCAATGGGTAAAAGCCATAACACTTGATTGCATGAGAAAAAAACTGAGGGGCGGGGAGGCTAGGAGGACCTCCCTGTTCTCAGTGGGTGACATGCCCTGTGAACATGCTTGCAAACAAAAGAGACAGAAGAATTCACTGATTTACTCAAAGGCAAAGGAAGGTGCACCCAGTTATTTAGAACATAGGACCCCAGAGCTAAGTACCTCTTCACTGTTGCTTTAGAATCTGCAAGAATATTCTCTACAACCTTAATCCGGCTTCCTCCCCCAGAAGACTAGACACAGCCTCTGCCTGTCCTACAGAGGAGAGGTGGTTTGGTCCTTAAGCTGAAGAGCTTGGCATCAGGAGACTGTGTTTTAGTGCACTGAGAATAAAGGCTGGCTCCAGCCAAGCAGACGGCCCTGCACTGTAAGAGAACCCTTCTGGAATGCCCCAAACCTCCCTGTGTTGGCCTACCACCTTCAGTACCAGATGGACGAGCACACACCACTAAGGGGCCCGGCTCTGGGAAAGGGCAGAGATTCTCCATCTACACCCCCATGCCCCCCACCTCCCTAGTCTACATCGATTGCATTATTCTTTACTTAGCTTTCCATCTTTCTCTTTCTTCACCCTCTTGTCTTTTATTGTTCCCTCTTTCTTAGCACCTAGGCATAGCCTCCAGCCTATTTCTGGCACCCCTGGAAATTGCTCAGCCTCACCTGGTCCTCAGGGGATCTGTCCCAGCCCCCCTGAGGGGCTGGTCAAAGCTTAGGGGGCACTTATAGCCTCACCCACAGAATTTCTACACCTGGGACAAAACCAGAAGGTCTAAATGCATCCTTGTCCTTCTGTTTCAGACCAGGGAATGCTGTGCCGGCTACTTCGGTCCCCAGTGTCTGCCCTGCCCGGGGCAAGCCAAGAACATCTGCTCTGGAAACGGGATCTGCCTAGACGGAGTGAACGGCACGGGCGCGTGTGCGTGTGGGGAGGGCTTCAATGGCACAGCCTGTGAGACCTGCGTCGAGGGCAAGTACGGCATCCACTGCGACCAAGGTGCGCCCCCCTCCTCCCACCCAGGCCAGCCCCGGGCTCCCCAAAACCAACCAAGAATGTGCGAGAAAAGAGCAACTCTGCAGTAGCTCCCTAACCAGCAAGGTCGCTGCGGTCCCCTCTACTGTGTGAATTATAAGAACATCTGTATAGTTGACACAGAGCAGGGGTTCCCAAAATCTTCAGTCACTAACCCGAAACTGCCGACCCAACCCCCCCAGTCTGTTCACCAACATTCCCCTATGGGGCCCCTGTTCCTGTAATTGGCTTTGGGCACCGCCCTCACAGCTACACTCAATTCCAGACACGGCTTGCTAGCGCGAGAAGCAGATTTGGGCACATGATCTCATTTGATCCACTCAGGAACCTTACATACTGGGGTATGGCTATACCCATTTCACAGACGAGGATAGTAAGGCAAGGCGCTGACAGGCTTCCCCCAGGGTCACACGGGGCGAGATGCAGAAGGCAGAATCAGATACGCACCTTGCTTGGCTCCAAAGCCTTGGTCCTGTCTCATGCTGCTTCGGGTGAAGGCCGTTCTGTTGCCTCATATGTTTTAGCTGCTTCCACACCCACGGGGAGCTGTTTGAGCCACATCCTCTGCCTTCTCTCCCCCGATGCCTTGTGACCAGGGACACACAGTCGTGAGGCTGACATGAGAGGTAGTTTCCTAACCTAGGATGAGAAAACAAAGCACTTTTTCACACTGTACTAAAAACCATCCATTTGACCTGGTATCACTGTTTTCTCATCAGTAAGTCCAAACCAGACCCAAAAAATCCCTCTATCATTGACTTGCTATCACTGGGACATCGACTATATAACTGGGATCACTGTGCTCTTTTTTGCTGCCCTATTTAGAAGAATGATCTGCTGGTGTTCGTGCGGGAATTCCTAACCCCATCAGAGATGGCACTCACGGGGTCCTGCAAACCCCCAGGGTGGAAAGCTTTTTTCCGGAAAGGCATGCATAGCTCTCACCCAGGTCTCAGAGACTCAGAACACTGCTGCATAACAAAAGAATGGGCACTGTTGCTGTTGAAAAGGCAACGCCACACCAGGTTTATTTCAACCCAGAGCAAATTGCTTCTTTTTACGTCCACTCTTAGGGAACAAAATGGTTCCATCCTAGGGCTCCCACACACCCTGGATTCTCAACTATCCCTACAGGATACTCTCACACTGCTTAGGACACCGTCCTAAGTCCTGATTCACCTGTTAGCTTGCCCAGTTCTATCTCTAGTGCCTCTGCCCTTCCTGGGAGTCGAGCCCCCCATGAAAGAAAATGGTCCTCAGGTGTGTTACTGTGCCACCGAGGGGCACCCGGAGGACAAACCCAAAACGGGGCCCTGCCATCTTCTGCATAAAGACACAAGAAGCATATTCTTAGCATGAAAGGTCTTTAATAGAATTTGGGAGCAGGTGTGCATAGAGAGGGAAGAGGAAAGAGGATATGCCTAATATTTCCCTGATAACACTTCCACAATTAGGCATCCCTTGGGCAAATGCCCAGCGTTAGGGTCGTCCCAGAGAATGTCCACTGAGGCTTGACAGCTTGTCCTCAAGTCTAAGTCACCTGTCAGGGAAGGCAAGAGGGGCCCAAGCAAGTCTGGGACAAAAGGAGAGACACAAAATACAAATCACGATGACATGGGCCATTATCAGCCTCCCCATGTCTTTCACCCAACTGAGTGTCTCTACATGTCTCTCCCCCACATGTCTCTTTCCAAGTCTCCCCAAGTCCTTGAGTGCAAGTCAAAGCCTGAGAAGCAAGAACCACTTCTTCTTAGTCCACCTCTCCTTCACCTGGCCACTCAGCTCTGCTCCTTTTCCGTAGCTAATCAGAGGGGGCTGCATGGAGGTGGCAGGGAAGGTGGCACCTCTCTGAAAAGGTTGGCGGATTATGTGCACTGCCATGAACCTTTGTAGTAAATGATAAATGAATTATTGAACACAGGTCAGAGTGTGATAACATTTGGGCATCTGTCCACCTAGCATGTTCTTGTGTCCATGGGAGATGCAGCCAAGGACCCTCGGGTGACGGTTCCTGTGCATGTGACGTTGGTTGGCGAGGAGTGAAATGTGACATTGGTAAGAGCAAGCCCTTCAGTCCTGACCTGCTATTCACCTCCCTCTCAGCAGCTATATTTTCCTCTTTTCTAAAAAAATGATACCTTTATTTCTTTCTTTGGCAATAAACGTATTTCCCATTTGCACCAAAAAGTTTACAAAATAAAGAAAAGCAAGAAGAAAATAAAAATTACACATGCTCCCAAAGCAGGAAAAAACACCATAATATTTTGTGTTACCCTCTAACAATTTTCTAGGCAGGTAAATCTATATGGACAGGACCTTACTCTACATCTTGCTCGTAACCTACTTTCTCACGTCACAACATGTCACGGCTATATTTCCATGTGAAGAAGTGTAAATAAATAGTAATTATTTTTTTTATTCCACACAACAGTCCATTCCATGGCCATACCACACCTTTTAGAAACTAGTTTTCTGCTGCTATAAACAGTGCTCAGGGAGCAACTCGTATAGCTATCATTTTGCCTGTGTTTCAATCCACTTGGTTAAATTCTTCAAAATGGGCCTTCTGAGTTAGAAGCTGCCCCTTCAGGGGATGGTTTTGCTATGTGTTGCCAACTTGTTCCCCAGCAAGTATATCAGTCAGGCCCACTTCCCCAAATCTTACCAAGTGGCACTGATGTTTCCCGAAGTGCTCCAGGGGATAGGAAAGAGGAGAGGGAATTTATGGGGACAGAAGTGCAGGGCCAGCATGAAGACATGGGGAAGTTCTGGTCTAGCAAACCAGAGGAGCAAACCAGAGGGTGGTAGCAGGTAGGAGCAGAGAGGAAAGCTGAACAGAAAAGGCGAGAGGTGCAGACAGCTTTTGCTGAAGCCAACAGCAAATCCCTAAAGGGTTTGTTTGCATTCTAGAAAGAGCATTCTGATGCTGCATTGAATCAGACTCCTGTCTTCTGGGCTAGGGGCTGAGGAGAACCACCTGCCCTGCCCACTCTCCTGGGATGTGGGTTTGCAGAGGGAGGGCCTTTGCCCAGAGCACCACATGATGCTGACATCAAGGGAATGCAGAGTTAAGAACTGGATGAAACACTGAAGTCAGAAATCATTATAGTCCCAAACCACAGAGACCTCCCGGAGCAGGTATCAAATGCCAGGGAGCACAGCCAGGTTCTGAGGGCCTGGAGGTGGAGGGGTAGAAAGCAAGGGTCATATAAACAGGAAGGTGGCCTGCGGGAATCCCTAGAATGTATACAGTTCACCCCTGGCTTCCAGAGTGTGGTGCAGGGAAGACACTGAAGTGACAGGGAACAGTCTGGAAGCTGTACAAATCTTCAGGAGACAATTCAAGTCTGAAATGAGTGGTGGCCTGACTGTGGGAGGGGAAATGGAGACATCTGATTGGCAAGTGAGGTAGAATCCAGAACTCTCTGTGAATATATGCTTGTTCACATCATTCTGTTATAAAATGATGATGAAGAAACTAGAAAGAGGAAATATAAATAAAAAAGAACCTTAAGCCCCAGGGAGGAATTTGTATCAACACCAGACCCTAGGAGGACACTGCATTTCACTCATCCTTGCAGCCTCACCACCTAGCACACATGAGTCACTGCATCAGTATATTTAACCTCCAGACTGGGCTCTGAGCTTCCCAGCAGCCAAGGTGAAAAAGGATTTATAGGCTCACATAGTTTTACATAGTTCACAAGATGCATACCTTTTACGTAAGAGAAAGTAAATCTTATCCTTGCACCAAGTACTAAAAGAAAGTTCTTAAGAGATATTTGGTGAAAAAGAGCTGACACCACAATCCGTTCTCTTTTTCAGAGATCACACAGGACAACTGTAATGGAACATGCCACACCAGTGCCAAGTAAGTACCCTCTGGGCCTCTTTCAGGAACAATGCAAAGGGGATTCTTTCCCAAGAGCCTCCACCCAGCCCTGTCCTCGTGGGAGTAATTTTTTTGAACCATTTCTAAGGATTTAGGATAAATTTCAGCTGAAATTAAAAATATCTTGAAGAAGCCACCATCAACTTGCCAAATTCAACCTTTCAAATAAGCTGTCATCTGAGTTAAGTGACACACTGGCAAAATGCCAGTCGTCACCCCCATTCAAGCACAGGGATTCTCATGGAAGCAGAAGGCTTCCCATGGGCTTCTCTTTCATCAAACCACGTGCTCAATTCATAGCCAAGCCTTACTTCTTCGTACTTCAACTTCAAATTCCTAATTCCCAGAGGCGCTTAATGGCTTAATTAATTAAGAACCTAGTAGCTGGAGTTAGTGCTGAATTCAAATCAACCTGTCATTTTTATTGACTGTGTGAACTTGAGTCAGCTACTGAATGCCTCTGAGTCTTTGTTCTGGTCATTGGTACATAGGAATAATATTATTTTCATATGCAGGCTATGGGTTAGTGTTTACATTACTGGAAGCAATGTGTGGACACGGCTCCTGGCACATCAGTAGCCTCTAGGCACCAGTGGCCAGTCTCTCGACCCTTGGGCCCATGCCCACATAGGCACACTCTGCAATTTGCCTGACAATGGTTTACAACTTTAGCTTCCTGGGGCGGGGAGGGCTTGCTAGAAGTGGACTCTCCTCAAGCCTTAGGCAAGATGTCTGAGTGCCTCCTGGGGCAGGAGCAAGAATGCTGGGGTGGGAAGGGGCAGTGTGGGTTCCAGGGTGGGTATTACGTGTTTTTCTACAAACAGTGCTCGCCCGTTCTCATTGCAGCTGCCTTCCCCACCCAGACGGCACTGCCTCCTGCAAGTGTGCAGCGGGATTCCAAGGGAACGGAACAGCGTGCACAGGCAAGCAAAGACGACTTTGTAGGGGGGATCAGGCCAGACCAGGCTGCTGGGGGAACTGTGTTCCCGCAGCTTGAATGGGCAGCGTCACCAACCGCCCATGGTGAACTGGCGGTGGACGTCCAGAAGTAGGGTAGCCGCCCCCCAGACAGGGCCCCACTGCTGTCTTCGGAATGGGCAGGGCTCCTTCCTTCTCCAAGCAGTGGCCACAGCCTTGGCCACAATCGGGATCACACAGAGAACTTTAAAAACACTGATTTGACTGACTAGGGTATGGTGTGGCCGTGGGACTCAAGTGGGACAGAAAGGGCATTGAGTCCTGGTTCTTCCTTCCACAACCCACATGGACTTGGGGGTGTCTCTCATCTGTTCTGAGACCCTGTAGCTCATTGGGAAAGTATATACGAAACTATTCCTCTGGGGGAGCGCTTTGGAATGAAATGAGCTCTCTGTGTTCAATGGCAGAGTGACACAGGTGTTGAAAACAACTCTAGCATTAGATCCCCTGAATTTGAATCTAAGTTCATTTCATTTGTGTGTCTCTTAACAGGACTTTTGGGAGGTCTGGCTACTCTCCACTCATAAGCAGAGCTCAAGAGAACAGAGGTGGTGGAAGGAAATCAGGTTTAATTAGATGCTGGCCCCCCAGAGGACATGGCTGACTCCTATCTCAAAGGCTGTCTCCCCGAATTGGAGAGAAGCAAACTTCTCTAGGGGGTACTAAAGAAGGACAGAGGCTAACAGTCTGCATCAGCAGGGTTTCAGAGAAACAGGCAGGGTTTTCCAGAAACTGCAGAGGGGCCCTTTTTCCTTCTAAGGTCGGTCCTGACCGGTCTGCCATGGCACGGGTGGCGCACTTCCCACCACGAGGAGGCTGTGCTAGACCTGGCCAGCTTCCACCTCCTCTTGGTCTCAGTCAGTTTTGCCTGGTTTTCTGGTTTTGTCTCTAAGCAGAGATAAGCAGGAGCAGAGCAAAAATAAACAGGGTAGGGCCTCCCTGGTGGTGTAAAGGGTTAAGTCTCAGCACTATGAAGCTATCCACAGGCACTGCAGCACGAGTTCCATCCCCGGCCAGGGAGCTCCCCACATGGCACAGCAGACATCTCCTGCCTCGCCCCGCTGCTCCCCTCACAGTGTGTTTCCGTCGATCTGCCTGTTCTGCTCCCTACTCTGTCTCTGGTAAATCCTCTCGCACACTCCCTACACTTCTGACCTGCACCCCAGATCTTGTATGCATAAATAAAGCAAATGAGGAGAAAGAGAAGAAAAGAAGAAAAGAAGAGGAGAAGGAGAAGAAGAAACAGGGCAAGGACAAGGAACTTAGGGTCCCCAGGGCGGGGACATGCTGCTCATTCCTGAGGTAGTGGATAGAGGTTCCTCTTCAGGAAATGCCTCCTGCTGAAAGACCCAGGGGCTTGGGGGCCTATAGAGGAGTAGAGTGTTTCCCTCACCAACTTGAGACATGACAGCTTGCCACAGAGCTGTCATGTCCCAGTAGTTCAGAGCTGTCATGAACCCAGTAGTTCATACTCATGAGTTGTAATTGTTTGGAAGTTTTGATGTCTCTAGTCTTTTGGAGATAAACGGGACTAAGTAATTCAGGAGACAAGAGCCAGAGATCAAAAGAAGTATGCATATTATGGCAATAATGACCATGAACTAAGTGAGGCCCATCCATCCAGACCAGTTAGAAAGATTTTGCTGATAACAGGAGTCCAGGGCCAGGATGCAATTTTTCCAAGGTGCCCACATCTGGGCAGCTGCTTCTTTCTCTGTGTTTCCAATTTCCAGCTGGCCTTGGAGCTTAGTTCAAGGTTGTTGTTATTACTACCTCTGCAAATACAGCCTCAGAGGGAAAGTCAATTAAGTTTTTCTTTTGTGCTGGTTAGCATGTGAAGGCAATCAAACCATTTATCCTTCATAATAGCTTGAATGCCCTTTGTATCACTTTTTATCTATAAACTGCAGCAATCAGAGAATCTCCTTCCCTGGGTTGTTGGATGATAACCTGAATTAACACCTGTGATGTGTTTAGAACAGCCCAGTTCAGACCAGTGGATAAGTGTGAGCTAGTAGGCTGAGGGGGCCCAAGATACTTGATTTGCAAGTATCTGAGGATTTTTGTGTCTATACCTATAAAGTCTTTTCTTTTCTTGTGATGGCTTTGTGTGGAAACAGTATCAGGGTAATACTGTCCTCCTAGAATGAACTGAGAAGGCTTCTCGCCTAATTTTTAAAATAGTTTGTGAAATGCTGGTATCACTTGTTCTTTAAATGTAGAATTCACCAGGAAAGTCATCGGGTGCAGTGCCACCTTTTAAATCATCCATAATCCGTTTTGAAGATTCTACCATTTTGAAATATCTTCCATTCTCAACAATGCAAGTAAAAACACATCAATGACTTGTCCTCTCTCTCCCTCCTTTGCTTTATGTCTCCTCTCTCTTCTACAGCCATCGATGCCTGTAAGACCAGCAACGGAGGCTGTTCTACCAAGGCTGACTGTAAAAGAACCATCCCAGGAAGCCGGGTGTGTGCGTGCAGGGCAGGCTATACCGGCGACGGCATTGTGTGCCTGGGTAAGTCCCATCCCCCGCTTGTCCAGCCAACGGCCATGGTTTCAGAGTCAGAGGCCTGTTAAAGGCTCCCAGTGCTTAAGAGCTTCTGTGTCGCCTGGCAGGGGGAGGGGGTGGGGGGTTGGGGAGGCAGCTTTGGGAGCAGCGTGGAATGAGAGGACTCAAAATCCCCGTGGGGCAATGAAAAGCTGGAAGTGATGTGCAGCCCCACCCAAAGGCCTTCTCTTGTGTATTAGCATCAGGTACCAAGGTGGGGCAGGTAAGCAGGGAGTGGAAGGGGTGGGGAGGGGGGAGCAGTTATGGGGACATAAACTAGGGTGGAGTGACTAGGGGCTATTGCCTGGGGGGCTCCGTTGTTCCTGCTAGTCAGAGCATATCTCTATTCTAATACCTGCCTGCTGTTTTCAGCAGATGATTTCCCAGTAAGTACCTGTTACCAGGACTTTTGCCCTTGGCGAGAGGCCACCCCTGCATGGCCCTGCACCTAGCTGACCAGCAGGAACTCTGGGCACCAAGACAATATCCCCAAGGACAAGGGGCACTGGGGACCCCACACTTCTGTTTAGGATGTGGTGCTGCTGAATCACCTCTCACTTGTCTGGCAGGAAGGGAGGAGGGTATAGAAATGTGACAGCAGGGGCATGGAAGTGTGTGATGTCCAGAAGTCACTTTGGAAGGATAAAAGGAGAAACTTTTCCTTATTAAACAGTAAGATGGTGGCTGATTTTTTTAAACATTAATCCTTTTTTTAATATATGCAAATAGTACATTTCTCCCTGTAGAAAAATTAGAGAACTGTATGCATGCATGCTGGGGAGAGGGGAATTTGTAAGTAACCACTCACTATTGTTCTGTAGTCCCATTTGGCTGTATATACACATAATCTTCCAAACAAAAATTGTATCTCTTGATATATAGTATTTTCTATGCTTAACAATAGGGAAAAACTCTTTCTGAAAATAGGGAAGAACTCTTAAGGGCTACTCTCTCTGTTCTACTACAAAGGTACACATAGTAAGCTGTCTGAATTTTAACCTTTTGGTTATGAAAAAATTCACATCGAAGAGTTGCAAAATTACAGTACAAAAAAAAAAGACCCAATTACTCTTTTCCTGGTTTCACTTATTGTTAAGGGTTTTGCCCATCGGCTTTATCATTTTCTCTCTATATACATATCTTTTTCATAAGCCATTTGAGAGTAAGCTATGTATGTAACAGTCTCTTTATCCTTAAACACTTGAGCATATTTGAGAGTAAGGACAGACATACGTGGCCACAGTGCAGTTACAAACTTCAGTGCCTTTATTACACTGGTCAACAAATTTTTACAAAAGTCATGTTACTGAAATAAAATTAGTCATTTCCTATCAATTTGTATGTGATCAACACGAATATGACAGTCAAATTCTAATTTTGGCTCTAGTTTTTTTTTGCAATCTGCAATAAATTTGATGTTTACATCACAAAATGCATGCCAACAGTAATAGGCCTATGGTTAATACCTATAAAAAATCAAGTCATAGACTACTTCTTAGATTTCTTCACTTGTCTCTTGTACAGCTGTTTAGGAATAGAACAGATGGAAGATGATTTCCATTGTGCACAAGCACAGCCTTAAAACTCAGTTTCGAAGAGTCTAGAATAGTCTCCATTCTTGTGGGTCATGAGTGATTTCTAAGGCATTCATGAGGCCTTCAATATCGGAACAGAATACCAGACTACTTTCCTTTCTGAAGAAAGGCTCCAAATGCTGGTGGCGCTTTTGATAGAAAGTAATTGTGACACTTTCTTTTTTTTTTTTATTGTTATTTATGTCTTTTACATTTTGTATTCCCCTTGGGCAGCCCACCACCAATTCACCCGTGATCCATCTCCATGGTCCCCTGTATTCTCCTCTCTTCCATTTTGTGCCCTTATCCTCCTCCCCTCCCCCCCCCCCACCACTGAGTGTCTCTCTCCCACCCGGCCTCCCTATAGTCCTGTTATAAGTGAAACCATTCGATATTTTTCTTTTTCTTTCTGGCTTATTTCACTGAGTATGATTCCCTCTAATTCCATCCATGTCGCTGCAAATTGCATGTGTTTATCTTCTTTCCATGCTGAATAGTACTCCATTGTGTATATGTACCACA
>PVIJ01004802.1:0-42350 GCA_004024925.1 Scalopus aquaticus
TGTGTGCCATCCTCACAGGTGTGAGGTGGTATCTCATAGTGGTTTTGATTTGCATTTCCTTGATTATAAGTGATGTTGAGCATTTTTTCATGTATCTGTTGGCCATTTGCTTTTCTTCTTTGGAGAAGTGCCTTTTGAGCTCTTCTGCCCATTTTTTGATTGGGTTATTGGCTTTTTTTTTGTTGAGTTGTGTGAATTCTTTGTAAATTTTTGTTATCAGTCCTTTATCAGATGTATTGTCATCTTAATGAGAGCTTTTCGCCCTGAATGTTTTCTTTGATATTAATCATTGATTCCTTTGCTTGTTGCTTTTTATTCAAATTTTCATAACATAATTCCCGTATTTTTATTTTTAGTCATTTTCATACCACTTTTCTTTCCAATTTGGGTCTCTTATAAATGAGATACAGTTATAATCCCAAGCTCTTAAAGAGAACAGTCTTTTCAGTCTAGAATAAATAAAAACAACTAATATGAAAATGACTCCTTAGAGACTCAAGTTACAGGAGTATATTTATCAAAGTTTACATGCAGAATGTCTCTTATAAACCTAAAAGTGCATTAACATTCCATTTTACCTTCGGAAATTGAATATATGTTATCCTAAACATTTTTAATATCTATTTTCCTTTACTTCCCATCAAGTAATAACTTTAAGATGATCTGGTTAGCTCTGTTTTGAATGGCTCTGCACTGACAAGACCGTGAATTTTGAGCTCCCTCTTCTGTTCTCTTGACAGCCTAGAGTCTTTGGACTGTCAGTGTTTCTAAGTAAAGTCAGGCCTCTCCTCCTCCCCTAACTTGACCAAAAGGAAAATGACATGATCTAGACTAGCACAACTCTTTCTTTGTGCTGCCTTCCTTTCTTAGAAGAGAGAGTTGACATCTGAGACTAGAAGGAAGATTCTGGAGAGCTAATATCAAGTAGCCTTAGAAAGAAGCATGTCTTAGTGTGTACATCCAGAATCTCCCTAGAAGTTTGACTCAGGTAGATTATTCAACATCTTGTGTCATATTGTTTCCATCAGACAAAATAAAGATAATAATCTTTATTTCATAGAATTATTAGAAGTCTACATGTTAAAATCTACCAAATTTAATGTAAAGGCTGGCACTTCATCAGCATTCCATAGAATGGTATACTGATCATTCTTTATCTAATTTGTTTATTCCTATTCTCATTTTGATTGCAGAAATATTTGTTCCCATGCTTTCCTTCCTCTTTTTTATCCTTTCATTTCTCTAATTTTTAATTAGTCATTTATGAGTTTGGAGAAAACAGCTAAAAATTTAGATAGAATGGTTTGAAAAAAAATGTCTATTGCGCGTGCACGCGCGCGCGTGCATACACACACACACACACACACACACACACACACACACACACCCATATACAAAATAACCGAGATAGTATTGTTATTGGCGTGAGGTCAATGCAAGTTCACTTGTCACCATTTACCATCTATATAACCATAGGTTATAACTTCATCCTATGAAAACTGCAAATGGTCCCATAGTCCTAGCTCTATATTATAGCTCAACAGGTTAACTGCTTTGAGCCTGAATTTCCTCACCTGGAAAACAGCGATGCTAATGATATTGATTTCACAGTGATGATGTGAGATTTAAATAAGTCATAAGGGGAAATTGGCTATCACATACAAGAAACTCAATAAATAATGGTTAGCTGCTTTGTTTTTAAAGCAAAGATATCAATTCTTATTTTATAATGATCTAATGAGGCTTCAGTGAGCTAATAGGTAAAAGATTCTCTACAGAGTAGGAATTCTAAAACTTCTAGTTTCTCCTTTCCCTTTCTTCCTTCTGTGCTCAATGAAAAATAAATTCTTATCATTGGTGAATATGCCAGAATTCCACTGTTTCCTCTTTGTTTTGAGCACTAATGCCTGCTAACTCATTAATTCTTCTATAAGAGATACTTCTGAATAAGTATGTATACCTTTCATAGGGTGTCAGAGTGGAAGAGATTTCTAAGCAAATATTTAGTATCTATGTTTAGGGATCTGCAAGAGGAAAGTTGCAACTAGTGACTACTACAAGACAACTGGAAGAGAGGCTACAAAACCAAAAGAGGATGTATGAAAGTCAAATAAAATGTTCCCTACTTCATAAATTGCCCAGATTTTATCCAATATAACAGGACCCTGCACTCTACATCGAGGTATCTTAATGGGTCTCATCCCAGGAAAAGAGACATATACACTTTCTTACCTATCCCTTTACTGTAATTTCAGCTTTAGAAACTGGTGACCCCAAAATGGACAGACCTAGCTCTCCATCTCTTTTTGTCTAATTTAAGATTTTAGAGTATATCCCTGTGAAGTTCACCTCAGAAAAGATGGGACCAAAATACATGTTTGGTTCAAGAGTTCCAAAATGAAAGGTGAAATTACTCAGTTTTAACTAGTGGTTTCATGGGCTATCTCCCCCAGAATTGATAAGAAAGAGAGAAAAAGAAAGTAGAAATAGATTTTATTTTTTAAAAAATCTTTTCCCATCCCCAAAAGCAATAAAACAAGGTATCTAAGTGAGTTTTTTTTTTTTTTTAGGTCATTCTCACACATCCTATGATATAAGTAACATTCTGAGAGAAGAAAGTCTGTATTGTTGAAAGTCCAGGGAAAGGATAAATCTAACAAAAGCAACAACAACAACAAAAAAAAATAGAAAGAAAACTTATATTTTCAGATATCTACATGAGGTGCTCAGTTCTTTTTGAACATTTAGATGTAGACTATTTAATTCCATGTTTATATATATAACATGCGGCATAGGGAACACATAATTTTCCAGGCATATCCACAGTTGTGTCAATACCCACAATCCAGCAGTGAATTCCTCTCATACTATGTCAAAGGAACAAGGACTGGAATTTCTTATTCTATGGATTTCAATCATCTCTTCACTTATGCTATGTTACTGAAATCTCATTGTTACCCTTAGAATTTGTCTTTTCCTAGGAATCACTTTCAAAGCATTTCACTGCCTGTGACAAGACAGAGTAAGTAAAATACTGATGAGTTTGGATTTCTTTTCCTGGTGTCTCAGCTTTTCTATCTTATAGTTTGGCATCCCGCTATTATATCAGATGCCATATTAGAAACTTGATATATATCAACTTGAGATATATCAAAGATGCTGACTGACAAGGCATTCCTTACAACTTAAATTCAGTCCTTAATCACTTATCACTTATAAAACATTTAAGCTTATAATTAGGAAAAATTCACAAAGCACTTGAAAACATCACATAATGATAAATCCAGATTTTAGTGAGTCTGTCAAATGTTATTACTTCATTCCCAATACCAGTACCAGAAAGATGAGACAATTCTAATAAATTCAGAAATAGTACTTCAGACAAAAGTATGAGCTAGATGTCCTATTTTGTTTTTTTCTTTCTTATTTTTGCATGTTTCCTTCACTTTTTTTCTGAAAGATGCTATTGAATAGAAAAAACGATCATCTTCAAAGTTCTCACTTAAAAGTAATCATATGATATTTCCTGATCTGGAATAAATAAGAAGAGTCATTTCTTCATCAAAAATTTAAAGGGATTTATTTTTGAGTCTATTAAATCTAGACTAATTAATATTCCAATTTGGTGTACTAGGACAAAATTATCAATAACACACCTCAATATTTCGCATTCATAAATTTACTTTAAGACTTCCCAGGAATAGGACTGTGAACAAGAGACAATACTAGGAATAGATTTATTTTTTCAGTTAGTAGGTTTCCTAAATAAGTCATTCTGTATATTGAGGATTTCACTTTACTGAGAAAAATGACACAATTATTTGCTTTTATTTCATTACTGAATCAGAGCATGCGCAATAAGGCAAAAAGATTTCATATTAAATTTTTATCTATTAATGATATTCACTAGATATATTAAATATGATGTTTCTCCTAGAAGGTGAGAGATTTAGAGTAGCTACTTTCCAAGGAAACTATGTGTTTGTTGTCGTATGCTTCTTTTGCCTTCTTTCCATCTTTAAATTTACTTAAAAATTGATGTGGGATTTAATGCTCCTACAAGGAGAAAACCTTCATTCACACAGAGACACATGACATAAAATGCATTAAAATATTATACAAATATAATATGCTAGAGTTAGCAGAAAAGTCTGCTTTGGGAGAAACTTCTAATATGAATAAAATTGTTGTTTGTCATTTTTATTTTACCAGAAGGCAAATTAGTCATTGCATAGCCTGTTCTATTTTTTTTTTCTTTTCTTGAAATCAGGTCATTTAATCCCTTCTGGGATGTATTCAGAATGAGAGCCTATATTTTCCTCTCAGATTAATCTGGAGAGAATTTCAAGTTGCAGGTCTTCATATAATAGGGCATATGGAAATTGAGTCTAAAGTGTCTGACACTTTTAATGATATAACTTCATTCACAATGGCATTACTTGTGAATATAATTTAAATGAAAATTATAGGCAAACGAAATCCCCATATGACCTCAGCAGCTCTAAAATTATATTCCTGTAATGTGCTTCATACCTCCTATACCCTAAATATAGCTGGTAACCTCTAAATGCCAGCATATGTGAGTGAAAACCTACTTCTAAGCATAATATATCATCTGTTCCTCGGATATAACAGTTATTTCTTCTTCTTGGAAAAGATTCCATGTCTAATAAAATTTATGATTTAAAGTTAGAACTAGTTAAATACAGGAAATTCAAAAGTTGTGCTGGACAGTCAGTTCTTTATTCACCACCTAATGAGTGTTTTTTTTATGTTTTTAAATATATTGGTACACTCTGAACAGGGAGGGTGAGGTGTTTTCACTTCCCTGATGTAAAAGGTGAACAACTATTACACAATCATTGACCTGCTATTATCTCTAAGCAAACTTTCAAGATATAATATTCACTGATTTCATAAAAGAGTCAAAATATGGATTTGAATACTGGCTAATACCCTAATCACATAAGAAAATAAGTGATTTAGGAAAAAAAAATTCAGGATAGCCAGACAGAGTGACCAATAATATTCAAATATTCTTATAGTAAAACCAATTTATTTTGTTTTTAATTTTCAATGTCATGGATGGGAACTTTTGTGAAATAAAAGTCACTCACAGAAAGTGAAATAAAAACAAGCAAATGTCTACCAACTAAAAGCCCAGAATTCTATGATTACATTCAACAGTCAAATTACATCACAGTGAATATGGTCAGAAAAAGCACAGCAGGGGAAATTTGTCGAGAAGCTTCTAACTGCTTACTCTCAGACTCTGCACTTTTCTCATCACAAACTGGCACCAGTCCACGAACCATACTTTGAGAAGCACAGAGATAGTACAAATACTCTTGCCTTGCTCCTTATTTCATTTTTGGAACATATCTCAGCATTTCTAAACAATGTGCTAGCAATAGCATTGTAGCAAAGTGATCATTGTAGTAAAGCAAACTACAAACCAGTTTGTAGCTGGGGATAGCTCCAGGAGACTGGGGAAGCTGGCATGCCATAGAAAAATATAAGATGTGATTCTTTTAGGAGTCTTCTGGAAAAGAAATCATCCTAAGAGTGCTGGAGCAATGCTGAGAATGTCAGACTCTCCCAACTCCATGTTTCTGCATATAGTATTCACATTGTCTGCAATGTAATTCTTTGCCTAATTAACCCATTCCCATCTTTTAAAAGTAATCTTGATTGCCATATCTTTTCTAGATAGCCCCTCTGCTTCTTCTTTTTAAAAGAGATTTATTTTTATTTATTTATACATACAAGAACTGGGGTATAGGCCAGAGGTACAGGGGGTTGAGAGGATTCACCAGAGACAGAGTGAGGAACAGACAGGCAGGTCTACCGAAATACACTGCTGAAGGGAGCAGGGAGTGAGGTAGGAGAGGTCTTCTGTGCCATAATGGGTTGGCTCCCTGGCTGGTGGTTGAACTCATGTCACAGTGGCTACCGACTGCTTAATAGCACTGAGACTAAACCTCTGCGCCACTAGGGAGGTCCCAGCCCCTGTACTTCTGCTGTCATATTTTTCTTTCTGCCATAGCATTTATTACACTATAATAGAGTTATCTCATTTTGTTCTCTACTTTCTCTGTTAGGGCATGAACATATTAGAACAGGAGCTGGGTCGTATTTACTGTTGGCCAACAGGGTCTCCCACCCCATATGGCACATATAATAACTTCTCAGAATAAATGCATCAAATTTCAGTAAAGGACATCATCCAAGAAAAAAAAACAATGATTCTGAAAAATGTACCTCCTTTTCCTCTCACCCCCACACCTCTGGCCTACACCCCAGTTCAACACAATAATTTAAAAAAAAGTAGGGGGATCCAAACAGAAGAGATGGCAATTGCTGCCACCACATAGTTCCAGATAGTTCTGATCATGGGTACACGGGAGACAAAGATCTACCTGGTCTGTAACTGTTTTTTATGCATTATTCTATGTTTCTTTTCTCTCTGCAACTTTTTCTGCCTTCTTGATATTAATTTAGACTCTATTTTCTCTCTTAACATGTCAAATATACTTCTTAAGAGTTTTTTAGTGGTTACTCTAGGGTTTTCTATACATATATAACAAACTTGAGTCCATGTGCAAATAATACAATAAGGCCTCGTGGATAATGCAGTCCCTGATGCAGAGCATTCTCGATTCCCTGCTTCTACTCATATAACATTGATGCCATTCATCTCACTTATCACCAACTATAATCACCTAATTAAAAAAAGATGTGGTTGTACCCTAAAGAAATGTAAGCCATTAAGAACGGAAAGCTTCACAAACTCCTTAATGAAGTGTTTCCCACTGTGATCATGGATTAGTGGGTAAGGAGAGGGGAGGTGCACTAGTCCTGGAAGGAGGTGCTGGAGTGCAGGCGCAATGCTGTCCATGGGAACTGGCACGGTGAGATTGAAAGGGAAGTAAAGATGAAGGGACCCCCAAACGTGACAATGTGATGCATAAGTTAGTGTGTTCTACTGTCTTTTTTGGGCCAAAACTCTTTTGTGGTTTTATGTGATCCCTGAAGGGATTCAGGTCCACGAGTACGTAAATAATTGGCACAGCTATGTTTTGCTAACTCCTCCATATGGTACATAGCTCAAAGGGAAGTGCTAGGAAGGAAAATTAAGTGTCAGATCAAGACTTGGATACACTTTATGGCAGCATTATACCATGTAAACAAACATAAATTTAAAAGATATCTACTTTAACAAAAATAAAATTCCAATCAACCTGTGAAGTAAAAACATACTGATTTTCCAATTTCGTTATTTAGTTAAATATGTACCTTTTATATGCATGTATGTTATGGGGTTTTTTGGCATATAAAAATATTGACAAGTTTTCTTCCTCAAGAATTTTCTGTACCATATTAATCAGGATAGTACCATATTATTCTGTACCATATTAATCAGTCCCCGTTTATCTCTCAGCTGTCTGTGTTCTCTCTGTTCTTGGACACTCTATCCCAATGAGGTGGCAAAGGCATCCATCCTTCTGCAGGTCCAGGGCTCCATTTAACCAGCTGATCATCCTCTCTAGAAAAGAAACTCTTGTTTCATAGTTCCAGCAAGACTCCCAGGGCTAACTTTCTTGAAGCCAGTCTAGATCGTGAGTCTAGATCAAACCTCTGTGACCAGCAAATGGAATATCCTGAACTAGAGGATGGGATGGAGGATCTGCACAGCTGACCCACTTGAACTGCGAGTGCTGGAGGGGTGGTGCCCAAAGTTAGAATGCTGCAGCATCAGATGCCAAGCAGGCAAAAACAGAGTCCACTATAGACTACAGCAATGTGTGCACACCAGCTCCTAACCCAGGTCCTAGGGGAGAGCAGCTTTCAGGAAATGCATATTGAACTATCACAGGAATGATGCAAGACAGAACATGTCAGGCACAAAGAAAGGTGGTCATGATTTTTTTCTTTTCTCCCCACCATAGCACTGCCAAGACAGTATTATTTTCATGCTGCAGATGTAGAAATTGAGTTTGTGAGTTTAAATGATTGGGCCAAGCTGATCGAATGAAAATGTAGTGTGGTGAGTATTCAGAGCCAGGTGGGCTTCCCTGCAGAGCATATGCTATTTCTTTTCTAGGTCTATTTATTGAATTTTTAAGATGCTCCCCCCCCATCACCATCCTTCACTTCCCCTTGTCCTTTTCCTCCTTCCCTCTTAACCTCAGAGCCCTAGTGATGTGTGTTGTGTTGATGTCCAGTAGTTTTGAAAGTGTCTTACATTATGAACTTTTCTGTTATATGAATGTCCAGTATTTGTTTCTATCATCCTGACTTATTTTTCTGCATATAGCGTTTTCAAAATCCCTTCATTTTGTTGAAAATGGCTGCATTTTATCCTTTCTTGTGAGTATTTTTTTTAAAGATTTATTTATTTATGCATACAAGCTGGGGTACAGACCAGAGGCATGGGGTAGTGAGAGGGTTCACCAGAGAGTGGAGAGCAGAACAGTCAGATCGACAGAAACACACTGCTGAGGGGAGTAGCGGGGCGAGGCAGGAGTGGTCTGCTGCGCCATGTGGGAATCGCCCCAGCTTGGGGTGGAACTCGCCTCGCCACTGCAGACAGCTCCACAGCTCCGCAGCGCAGTGCCTAACCGCTGTGCCACCAGGGAAGCCCTCTTGTGGGTATTTAATATTCCATGGTATGTATAAGAATTTAGAGGGAAGTTGTATGCTTCTGCAGCAGATTTTTTTTTTTTTTTAAACCATGAGTGTGAAGCTGTATTGCAGTATAGAAATGTGTTTTCTGGTAAGGAAGTCACCTTGATGGCCATAACCCTTACCAAGCCCACAAAACTCACAGTCTTTGCCTGACCTGTCCAGAGCAAGCTCTTTGCTGCATTCAGGAGGAGCAGGACAGGGAGGCTGATGGGAGGATGGTGGGAAAATATCTATTAAAACTTTTTATTGTTTCAGTTTCATTGTTTGTGATCTGTTTGTTTAGGCCATCTGTTTCTTCTTGGGTTAGTCTTGGTAGATTATATTGCTCTAGAAATGTATCCATTTTTCCAAGGTTATCAAATTTATTGGCATATAGTTGTTCATAGTGATCTGTTATAATTATTTGTATTTCTATGCTATCTGTAGTGCTGTTTCCTCTTTTATTTGTGGCTAGGATCATTAATTTTTTTCTTTTTCTTTTCTTTCTTTTTTTTTTTGTTAGCATAGCTAGCTAGCATAACATGGCTATTTTGCTTATCATCTCAAAGAAACAGCTCTTGGTTTCACTGATTTTGTGTGTGTGTGTGAATAGTCTTTTTAATCCTATTTCATTTATTTCTGCTTTTATTTTTAACATTTCCTTCTTTCTACTAACTTTATGTTTTATTTGTTCCTTTTTTCAAGTTGCTTTAGTTGTGATATTAGGTAGTTTATTTGTGATTTTTCTGCTTTTTAATTTAAACCTGTATTGTAATTATCTTCTCCCTTGAGACCACTTTGGCTGCATCCCATGGATTCTAGTAACTTATATTATTATTTTCATTCATCTCAAGGTATTTTTTTAATTTCTGCTTTGATTTCCTCTTTTATATAATTGCTCTTAAGTAGCCTGTTGCTTTACGGCCATGTGTTCATATTTTTCGGGCTTTTTTCTTACGTTGATTTCTAGTTCTATGGCATTGTGGTAAGAGAAGGTACTAGGTATAATTTAAACCTTTGAGTTTTATTGACAACTGACTTCAACTATTGAAGATGTTTTGTGTGCACTTGAAAAAAAGGTATAAATAGCAATTTCTTGGTGAAATGTTCTACAGGTGTCTGTTAGAACTCTTTGGTCCAGTGACCCACTTAGAGCTCGTTTCCTTATTTATACTTTGTCTCGTTAATCTGTCCATTATTGTAAATGTGGTATTAAGGTCTCATGGTTTTACTATGTTGTTATCAATATCTCTCCTAAGTAATGTTATTAATTTTCTTATGTATCTTGGTTTTGCATCATTTGGTACAGATATATTTGAAGTGTCATTCATTTTGGTTGTATTAGACCCTTAATCACAATATAGTATCCATCCTCATTTCTTTTTTGCCTTTCTTAATTGAAAATCTACTTTGTCGGATATAAGAACTGTTCTCGACTTAACTTGGGTACCACTTGCTTTTATAACTATCTTCCAACCTTTAATTCTTAGTTTGTGCCTTTCTTTGAAGTCTTCACTCTGCTACCATCTTGTCAGACTCTTCCTGAAGAATTTTTTTTTAATATTTATTTATTTATTTATTTTAAGATTTATTTTTTATTTATACATACAAGCTGGGGTACAGGCCAGAGGCATGGGGCAGCGAGAGGGTTCACCAGAGACAGAGCGGGGAGCAGAACAGGCAGATCAGAAATACACTGCTGAGGGGAGCAGCGGGCAAGGCAGGAGAGGTCTGCCGTGCCGTGTGGGATTCTCCCTGGCCGGGTGTTGAACTCGTGTCGCCGCTGCTGACAGCTCCACAGCGCAGCGCTTAACCGCTGCGCCACCAGGGAGGCCCTCTTCCTGAAGAATTTTTAAAGAGATCCTTAAAAATCTATCAGAACTACTATGCCTATTTCAGCTCTATTATGTTTAAGCCATTACCTCACAGGATGTTTGATAAAGTAGAAGATGTAGTTTGGAAAAAAGAGATGCTTAACTTGAATTCTCAAACCCTAGATATTGGCAGAGTAGTCACAATAGCACAGCAAATGACTAAACGTGGAAAATTCATGCTGATCAGAAAGTTACATGTTGCCATGTCATCAAAGGGACACATTTTATATATTCTAAAAGTTTAATGTATTGCAGTGGTACATCCCTAAGTTTTTATTCCGACTTTTCAAAAGAGGTAGAAATCATAAAGTCTCAGGGAAAAGTACTACCTGGTTATATACACAGACTCTGCATGAGACTGGCATTTTGTGAATTTCAGGTCCTAAAGTTGTTTCTCTGGAGGCCGATGTGAAGAGCAGTAAAAAGGCCCTGCCCAGATCTCCACTTGTCTGGGCGGGTTTCTCTACAAACAGAAAATGGTATCTTTTTATGTGCTGCCACCCCACTGACTTAGAAAATGGCAGAGCAAGAACCCCTCCAGGGTACATACGTGAAAGCTTTCCTGGAGTAGAATTTCCTAGACAGAGATATTGTTTATGGACAGCTAGATCAGCAAGGCCAAACTCTTTTCCAGTGTGACTGCCAATTTCCACTCCCTCCACTGATGTCTTTATTCCTTTGTTTTACGGAGTGCAAACAAGGACAACTAACCTAGCAGTGGAAACCTCAAGCCTGCTGAAGGCATTTCTATTGGAGACAATCACAGAGAAGAGATCAATATAGGGGAGAGGGTCTCTTCTTGTGCCCCTTGCAGAATTCCAGAAGAGAAACACACACATATTAGTCTGGGAGTTTTACGGATCACAGTTGAGGAAACACAAGTCTCTGTCTTCTTGGGATCACAGTAAAAATAAAATGTGCAGAGACTTGGCCCAACCCTGTCAGTTCAGTGCTGATAGCTGGGGTGTACTCTGCAGCAGATGTCCTTCCCTGTCGTTACCCCAATCTGCAGTCCAAGACTTCACTTGGCCCATGAGTCACAAAATCACAGTTTTCATGGAGCTTTTATGGAGACTAGTCCCCATGGTGCCAGTTGTGGACAAATTAACCCTTACCTTTCACCCAACCTCTGTTTCTTTTTGGTATCACATTGTTATTATGTTGAAGTTAGAATGTGTGAGATACCTTGAGATAAATGATGTGCTTGTAAACTCTTGAGAGTCAAGATTTTCTGTCTGACCTAGCATATCATTAATTTTCATAAATTTTCTGCATCTCCAGGAACAACACTTTGAAGATATTTATTGTATCACACTTGTTAATATGTTGTTCAGTTTCTAAAGCCTTATTTTTGCTTGACTACCCTATCAATCACTTAGAAAAGTTTGTTGAAATCTCCCACTATGCTGATGGATTTTTTTTTAGCACCACTACATAGTTTTATGAAATTTTGGTTTATTTATTTCAGTTATTTTTCAAGATGCAAAAAGTTTAGGACACATCTTTCTGATGGATATTTTGTCAATATGTAAATGACCCTATTTCTCTTTTATAATGATTTTCAGTTTGACTCAATTTGTCTTATGTCATTACACCCTTAAACACACTTTATTGATTTAGTATTTAATGTGTATTTGTAATACATTTTTACTTTTCAACTTTTCTGTGACCACTGTCTTTTAAAACAGCCTCACTTTTTCTTTTATTCAGAAGGAAAATATCTTTGAATTTTAATGGGGAATTTAGTTCATTATTGTTAGTGTTGATATATTTATTTTTATTTTTCTCAGCTCATTTTGCACCCATTTGTTCTCTTTTTTGTTTACACTTTTATTACGCCATTTGAACTAAGGTTTATTAATTAATATTGATTCCATGTTTGAAATGATAATACTTTAGGTATACTGAGTAAAATAAAATATAGGGCTAAAATTATTTTCATTTCTTTCCATTTTATCTTATTTCTAGCTGACATGTTAAATTATGTATTATGTTTTTTAAACTGTTAAATTTCTAATTTAAAGTATTTTAATCATTCTTTTTTTTTTAAGATTTATTTATTTATGCATACAAGCTGGGGTACAGGCCAGAGGCGTGAGGCGGCGAGAAGGTTCACCAGAGACATAGGTTCACCAGAGCAGAACAGGCAGATAGACTAAAGTACACTGCTGAGGGGAGCAGTGGGCGAGGCAGGAGAGGTCTGCTGTGCCATGTGCGAATCTCCCCAGCCGGGCGTCAAACTTGTGTCTCTGTCGCTGACAGCTCCACAGCACAGCGCTTAACAGCTGCGCCACCAGGGAGGCCCTAATTTAAAGTATTTTAAATCTCTAGAATTCAGTTCTTTTTCTAAGTGCTTTGCAATATTAACATTTTATATTTATCAGTCATATTTTCAATACTATTTATTAATATATCCATCATACTTACTTTATATACACTATCTGGTAATTCCAGTATTGACTGTCATTCTGTGTGTGATTCTGAAATGAGTCAGTTCTGCAGAATCTCCCCCACAGTGATTCATTTCCTCTCATACTTATTAATCCTGGGAAGTTTATCTGTGAAAATTCTAGGTTTACTTTACATTTCTTGAAAGCAAATTTGCATGTTCTTCTGCCAGGATATGTAACTCTACCACCCCAGCACAAATTTAAATAAAGTTTCTCCTTTTGAGTTTGGGATAAAGTCAAACAGACAGTAGGAATTTTTCCACATTTTACTAAAATATAATATATATACACAGAAATGTACACATTTCCTAAATGAAAGGCTCTATAAATTTTCACAAACTAATCCTATCTGTGGAGTCAACATACAAATCAAGAAATAGAACGTCACAGCGCTGTATTTTATTTTACCCAGTATACCTAAAGTATTATTATTTCAAACATGGAATCAATATTAATTAATAAACTTTAGTGCAAATGGCAGAGCAAAAGTGTAAATCAACAACAACAATAAAAAAGAGGTATGTAGAAGTTGAAACCCTCACAGGCTTTGTACTCCAGGACTGCAACTTATGTAAATCTATACATTTTGCCCCCTTGTTACTTGGAGAAAAAAACTGAGCTCAGCTCATATGCTCTCCTCTGTAGGAATAATGCAACTTTCCTAAGGCTTGGTTCTGCGTTCTCACTTGTGTGGGGGTTTCAGACTTTGTCTCCTGTTCCCTTTGTGAGTGGCCAATTTAGACAAAGGTTCCAGGCAACCGGGGATATGAAAATAGCTCCAGATAAATCATTCTTTCTAACACTTTAATATTCTCCATATTTTAACTTTGTTGAACTACTTATTTCCTGACCAGCTCAGAAATGTGTGTGCATGCTTGTGAGAGAGAGGAAAGATAAAGGGAAATGTTGATTTCAACATTTAAGCCAATAATATTAACTCAGTAAATTACCATAAATGATCATGATGAAAAAAATCTACAGCATTAAAACTTTCACTATTTAGGGAGTATTTATGTGAAAATGTCCGTGCTATGATTGAAAAGAACACAATGATTCAAACCTGTAAAATATGATGCCAAATTTGCAGAATCACTTATGTATTTGTACAGACCTAAAAACATAGGAAAGAATTTAAAGTACTAATAGTGATTTTCTCTCGAGAACTAATCTTTTATTCTCTTTCCTATGCATTTCTGTATTTTATGCAAGGCACATGTCCTTACTTATAATAGGAACAAAAATTAGGCAGAATTAAGAACAAAGAGCAGGAGCCTGGAAACACTCCTCACCACCCACCTGTGCTCCTTGCCACATGGTCCATGTCAGTGACATGAGAGAAACTGGAAAACATTGGATAGCCCCAATAATGCTCAACAAGGGAAATCTGCAGCCAATTAGGTCGACACTGCTCTGCCTTCTGCACATGCTGATCAACATCCAATGGAAACAGTGATTTTGTCCAGGAGGAAGCTTTGACTCTTTCCACCCTTGAGCTTTCTTTTATGTTGCTACATTAAGCTGTCCTTTCTCTAAGCAGCACACTGCAGGAGGAGAAGGATGTAACAAAACTCTAGCAGTGTAGTTCTGATCTGCCTGTTCTGCTACCCGCTCTGTCTCTGGTGAACCCTCTCGCCGCCCTACACCTCTGGCCTGTACCCCAGCTTGCATGTATAAATAAAATAAATCTTTAAAAAAAAAAAAAACCTCTTCTTATCCTCTCCTTTAGACTCATAATTTTTTGGTTCTTCGGTGTGATGACTTTATGAAATACTGGAAGGTGCAGGCTTCAAAAAAAAGGGGGAAAGCTACAGTACCTTTTTAACAATTTCCAATATTGGGCGTCCTTGGTGGCTCAGGAGTTAAAGCCAGTACTATCAAGCTATTGCCTGCCACTGCAACATGAGTTCTATGCCCCCCATCCCCCACCAGGGAGCTTCCCACATGGCACAGCAGACCTCTCCTGCCTTGCCCACTGCTCTCTTCAGCAGTGTATTTCAGTAGGTCTGCCTGTTCTACTTCCCACTCTGCCTCTGGTGAATCCTTTCACAGCCCCCCACACCTCTGGCTTACACCCCAGTTCTAATATGCATAAATAAATAAAATCTTTAAAAAAAAATTTCCAACATATGCAAATAAAGTATTAGGAAGGATGAGACCTTTATCTACACTAGCATGATTGATCTGCACTCTTTTTTTTTTTTTTTGGCAGTAATTAGGAAGTTAAATCAGTTATTTAAGACTACTTTTTGGATGTAATTTAAGGTAGTAATTTGTTTTAGAAAATGCTTTTATGATTCTCACTCTTTAGAACTGTGAATAGGGACACCTCAATCTCTAGTCTTGCGGCTCAAAAATGTGGTGCACAGCAGAGCAGCCTGAGAATCACCTAGGAATTTGCTGGCAATGCAGATTCATGGGTCCTACCCCAGACCTACTACATCAGAATCTCCACGGATCTCTAGTTTAACAACCTACCTAGTGATTTTTATACACATTAATATTTCAAAACCACTTGAGAGCATCCAAAAATATCAAACAATCACGTTCACATCAAAATGAACGGAGACAAATTTATTTTTCTAAACATCTGAATTCTTCTCTCATCTAATAGGAAAACTTGTTTTGAGACCTCACCCCAGTAGCCACCATTAAGTGTGGAAACTCTCTGTGCATCAATAAACAGAGGTCAGGGCTGCGTTTAAGCAGCTGATCCATAACTGCTTCCCTTCCACAGTCAAACCCCAGAGATAGATTTTTTTGTTCAATTTCTTTTTTTATCATCTTTGAAGAGAGACAACTTTGAACTATGAGTATCCCTGTTGAGAACTGTTTTGTGCTTGTCATAAATGTATCTTCCTCTCTGGGACTCTGGTGAGCCAATGCCAAGACAGGGACAAAAACAATTTAAAAAAAAATGCAAGGCAACTCTCAAATATCAGGCACTTGCCAGCTTAACTTAGTTGATTTTTCTTTATGAATTGCCGTATTATTTGACTTTCACCTTCCTTTTTAGTATCATAATTGATTCAATGCAAAGAAAAATTTACAGCATTTAGTAGACTATGAAATATATGCAAAACTATAAAAACTACACCTTTGGAATATTCTTTTTAAGTATTGTTCACTATTAAGGAACAATATTTTTATCAATCCAACTTCTGAAAAATGTTGATTAGTCATTTCCTTTTTGTTAGGAAGCTTTCAGGTAATAGTTACATCACATAAAAATACCTAACCTACTTCCCATTCTCCTAGGATGCTCGATTTTTATACTATATTAAACTCTGCAATCACAGTAATATGGACAGATGACTGTATTCCAAGTATTTTTCCCTGTTCCTATACCAATTACCTATTATTACAATAGTGCCACATGACACTCACAGAACCTCATGGCATAATATGGCAGAGGTCAGTGGGGAACTTGCCAGAGACTCTGTATCTCTTGGATAGCCTGGCTCAACTGAGTAGGTGACAATTGACTGTCCATTGATTTAGACCATTTTCAACTGGCTACTGGCTAACTGGGCACTTTGAATCTGCTTTACATACCTGTCATATTCCAGAAGGCAATCTCAGGCATGTCCTTGTGGAGATGAAAGAGACACAAAGAACAGAAAGCCCTCTTGACTTTAAATCACACTGGCACTTCTTTTTCAATCTTTTGGTCAAAGTCAGGCACATGGTCAAGTCTAGAGAAAGAGACAGAAGTCACTTCAAAGATACAAGGCAAAGGGGGTAGATGCAGGAAGGTTGAAAGATCAGGGTCATGCTTGTAATCAACTAACATACCCCCTCACCCATCCCAACAATAAGACCTGTTCACTTTTCTCTATCTTCTTGCTACTATTCCCACCTCAGGCTACAGTTAGTCCTGCTTATCATCTCCTGATTGTCGTGCTTACAGTCATTTTTGTTCATTGCCTCTTAGACCATTCTCAAAACAGCAATTAGAATCATATTTTTACACTCATTTGCTAAAACCTCCTCAATGGTTTCCTATGGCTCTCAGTATAAAAGTGAAAATCTTGAATATGGCATGTGAGGTCCTCCCCCATGTAAATGAGGAGTCAGTTGCTTTCTCCAGTCTTATTTAGCTCTCATGTACCTTCTGGGCTCCAAACATGCTGACCCTCCTTCACTTTCTCTAGTACTTTCCCACACCACAAGGTCTGTGCACACACAGGCCCCCAACCTCAACAAGTCTTTGTTAAGTTCAACTCCATGCATCAATCAGATCACTGTTCAATCATCACTTCCTCAACCCTCTCACCCTATGGACATTCTAACAGTGTCCTAGTTTTATGCTCTCAAAACTGCTTTTAAGTTTCCCATCACTGTTATTACCACAGTTTATAATTATCAATGACGTGTGTCATTCATTGATTAACATCCACCCCCTCTAACCTATAACTCTGTGATGTCAGGGTCATACATGAAAGCTCAATGTAGTTTCCTGAAACATTTACTCAACTATAAAAGAAAAATAAATATTTTTGCTTCATTTAGAATACAAGAGTTCATATACTTTTTACTTAAGTAAATGGCCATGCACAATGATGTGATGTACCCAGGATTCTTCAAAAAGGAATTTCAAAAAAATGGAGCAAAGCATCAGTCTTTTTCTTCTTCCAAATTTATCAACCAAAACTGCTCTTTAATTTGAGCACATATGTTTTGCTTCTGGGAATAAAATCATGAAACAGATTAACCAGTTTGCTGGTAAAATTGTCCTTGACTGTTTGTGTTTCCTTTTTGGTCCCCCCCCCCACACACACACACTTTTTAAAATTATTCCTGCATCCTCTGTAGGAAGAAAGCATCAATTCAAGTCTACACTGAAAAGGTGTTAAACGGGTGTTAGATTTGATTCATGACTACTGAAAAATCCTACCTACATTTAAAATCAATAATATTTTCCTCTTTTACAAAAAAACCCATGAAATATAATGAAACATATGCATGCAGTAGTATTTAATAGTAATTCAGTATAACTAAATTGTATTTCAGAAATCTGATTGATGTTATATGTGTTGATCAGATGAGCCAATGTAAAGATAAAAGACTATTCTAGAAATGTCCCATATTGCATTCAGGAATCATAATTACTCAGTTATACTTTTTATTTTGTGAACCTTTTCTCAGACGGTCCTAGATGAGGCAACCATAGGACATGATCCTTTTCCCTGGGGGTGGTTTGACCTGTTTTGGACCTCTAAATTAAACTTTAAACTAAACGTCTCCTCCTGGCAGTTTGTAATTATAATGCAAAAAGTTTAACCTAAATGCAACAAGGTCAGGCAAATGCAGGATTGAATTTCCCCTTTTTAGGGAGGCTATATAGGTTACTGATCAGAAAGCCGGCCCTCAGAAAGGAGGAAAGTAGTATAAAAAATGCAAAAGGGGAATCTGAATATTCTTGTGTGAGGGGAAAAAAAGCTGAAATAGAAAGTGTGCAAAATGGCCAAGAGTCCTTTGGATCCTAATATCTTCATTTACAAGTCCATGCCCAATAAAATTGACTGTATTATCTTTAATACATTCTGAAATAATTCCCTAAATTTATGCAATGCATTCCCTTACTTATGTATTGAATTTCTGTTCTTTTTAAAGGAAATAATTTATGACCAAGACAGAGATCTTCAAGAAAAAGGAAGAGGCCAAAAAACATGAACCTAGACCAGGGTTTATTGCTCTTTCAGAATTTCATTCTTTTATTCTTGGGATGTCCTAATGTGGTTCTGACTTATCTGGACATTTATTTATTATGGGGAATTACAAATTTAAAAGCAAGCATATTGTGTGAGAATCATGCAGTATTATTATCAAAAGAAAATGTTCAAAACATTTTTTTTCATTCTAGCTGCATGTCACAGCTAGAATATGTGGAATTTGCAAAAGCAAAGAAGATGGTACCCAGTCAGTTCACCTCCATCAGTCTGGAACAGGGACAGAGCTACTAGATAGACATCTGCAGGCGAAAACTGTACATAGTCTCAGTTAAATTTATAACGCCTTAGAAGGCAACATACCAGTCCTTCCTTTAAATACAAAATAATTGAGGTCATTGTCAATAAGCTATTGCTGTGTAACAAACAATGACTTAAATTATCTATTTTTATTTTAAATTATCTATTTAATTGACTTAAATCTACTAAGATAATTATTACTCATGAGTCTATGGATTAACTGGGCAACTCTTTTGGTCTTGTTATATGGCACAAAGGAAACAGACACCAGAGCTAACAAGAAGCAGGTTTATTGCACCGGTGCTGACTCAGCAGATTTGCATCCAAAGACTGAGCCCCATTTGCAGGAAGTCAGGGACTTATACACACTTTCAGTTTCTACAAGGTTCTGGGTGAATTTGCATTGGCAGCTGTACATGGTCAGATATGACGTGACTACATACCAAGAGGTGAGCTGTATAGTTGCAGACCAAGGGGTAAAGGGTCAGCAGTCATGGGAACCCCCAGGTCCATTCTGCCTCACGGCAGTACATGGTCTGACATGAAGCAAGATTCATACCAGGAACTAAGTTGCATACCAGGCACTGAGTGAAAGTTGTTACTAAGACACCCCCACCCCCACCCCCCGCCCCAGGCTGCTTCTCTCAGGTCACCATGCTTCAGTCTTGGCTGAATCTACATTCCTACTGGGTCACATAGGAATGTGTCTTTCTCCACGTATTTGGGAGACGGGCTGGTTGGTCTAACAGAGTCTCAGCTGGGAGAGCCTTGCTTTTTGCTGTCTGGTTTATCTAGCATTAGCAGCCAGTTCAGGAGTCTAAGAAAGGATGGTAAAAGTAGACAAATCTGCCTAAGGAAAATTCAGAAAGGACACAACATCAAGTCTGCTGAGTACTACTGGTCATAGCAGGTCACAAGGCCAAACTAGACTCCAGAGGTCGGGAAATAAACTCCATTTCTCGATGGGAGAAGCTGCAAAGTCTTGCAAGTGATGTGGATACTGGAAAAGGTAAATCACTATGGCAAGTTTTGTGTTCTATCGACCTGAGGCCTAGAAAGGGTTAAATAAAGCCTGCGGTAGCAAAGAAACAGATTCCCTAGTACGTAGTTGCATGTTTTCCTAGTATCCATGATTAAGATCTCTTTCCACAGGTTATAAATACAGGCTCTCCTTTCCAACTTCCCTTGGACAAACACCTGAGAATACTAATGGCAAAGGCTGGCTGTAGCTCCCTTTTTTGTTTGATACTCTATGTCAGCTCTCATCAGCTAGCACTGCCTGAAGAGAGTCACTAACTGCCAGGCTTCGAAGGACTCAGAACACGAAGCCAAGAAAGCTTCTCAAATTCAACCTAAATAGCCCAGTCACCTCCATTAGGATGAATTCATCTTGGGATAGTGCAAATTATGAAGATTTCATTCTGCTTTCAAATGCAATTCTTGGGAGTGATTGCCACATCTCCTAAGCAGCCAAATAAGCTCATTTTAGCAGAAGCAGAACTGGATGCAAATCAAGTGAAAGCTAGATGCATGTACTGGATGAAAATGGCAAAAACAAGTGAGAAGAGAGAGGCAAAATCAAAGGGAATAGATAGCCATTTACATGACAGATTTGCTCTAGGAAACACCATGGAAGCACAGGTCTTCTGCCATCAATGTTCTTATAACACTTGCTACTTCCTGAGTCCCAAATCCCATATCATAGAAATGCAATTATATCTTAAGGAGAACCAGGCAAACATTAGTACTTACCCCCCTCAGAGCAGTGATTTGTAAATTTGGCAGCCTGATGAAACCCTCTGGTGGGCTTTGAAAATACTGATGCCTAGCTCCAACCTCGCTGATTCTAATTTAATCAGTCCAGGGTGTGCATTGAGCCCTAGAACATTTTTGTAAATCTCCCCCAGGTGGTTTTAATATATACCTAGTTTGAGAACTTAACTAAATGCATGGATAACTCTTAACCCTTACAACCAGTATATTGTTTTAAGCATCTTTATGTCAAAGCGTCTTTCCAGAAGCAGTGATCAAGAGGCAGTGGAGCATTTGGTCCAAACAAAGCCTGTGCAGTTGAAGTCACCACAAATTGAGCCACCATAAAGAAAAATTTAGAGTAAAAAAGATCAACGACATACTAGGATGACAGAGAGGAGGGGATGGCCTTCCACTGCTATTTGCACCCTAGCTTGTTGGAGTTATCCACAGATTTCTACTGGGTCATCAGCCACAGGTTGAATAAATGAATTACTAGGGACCCAGAGTCCCAGAGGAGAATCCTAATTTAACTCATACCAGGTGAGTAGCCTGGAAAAGTTAATTAAATCTGAAAGCCTCAATTTCCTTCGTTGTCATATAAAAACAATACTTGTTTCTACCTTATAGAGTTTTGAGGCTTAAGTGAAACAGTTGAAGTAAAGCAACAGGCACCATGCCTGATACATAGACACTGTTCAGTAAATGTTAATAAGGAATTGATAACTTTTTATCTTTAATAAGAGAATAACAACAGCGGTTTTATAATACCTGATATTCAGATCCTGCCCTGAGAGCATTTCTTTGACCAGGGTACAGAAAAAAATGTAAATTCTTTAAGATAGCAGAAGTGACAGGAAAGGTGGAAATAAGAGGGAGAAGAAATAAACACAGAAGTGGAGAATCAGTGTAGATATATTTTATAAAATTTCAGATATGCTGTAGAAAGGTCAGAGGTGCTGTTAAATCCACCTCTCCCTGCCTCAACACTGTATACTACAGAGTTTAAGAAAATCCTCCTCAATGGTTAACCAGTCACTCTTCACTCCTCACTAAAATGGCCTGAGTGGCCAGGATCCTATCAACATCAGCAAAAATGCCATCATGCCTTGCTTACCTCTTTAGTCGCCAAATGTTGTCTTACATACCCTGGGCTCTCATCCATAACCAACCCTGTTTATCCTCTTATCTAGTCCCATCTAAGTCCTTTCCTTACCACCAAGACCCATCTTCTCGGTTTGCTGTAACCCACAAGTGCCTCAGTAGCAACACCCCCAGTAGCCTCTTCATCTTCCTAAAATGAATGCTTTTCTCTTGGCTCTAAATGGAGCCAGGCTGGGGACCTCCCTGGTGGCACAGGGGTTAAAGTCTCAGTGTTATCAAGCTATCACCAGCCACTGCAGTGGGCCAGGGAGCTAACCCACATGGTACAGCAGACCTCTCCTGTCTCGCCCGCTGTTCCCCCTCAGCAGTATATTTCAGTAGATCCACCTATTCTGTTCCCCACTGTCTCTGATGAATCCTCTCACACACACACCCGCACTCCACACAACTCTGGAGTACACCCCAGTTCTTATATGTATAAATAAAAATTAAATCTAAATAAATAAATAAATAAATGGAGCCAGACTCCCCTAAGGATGTTACTCCCTGCAACCATCACTGAAATATAATTGTTTAATTTTCACTCCACTTCCTACTATTGAATCTGGAAGAATCTTTATCCTTTATTGCTGCATCCAAATAACTATTCTTCTCACTAAATAGGGAGATTCTTTGAATGTGTTGCCATTAGTCCTATTCCAGGTGCTATCTTTCCTTGTTGCTGGCCTCACCAGCTCTATCAGAAAATTTCTCATTTAAAAGACTAACAATCTCCTTACTTCTTAAGCTCTATTAGGATTCCAATCATCATGTTTGGTTATTTTAATGACCATGTAGATAATACTCTAATACCCCTACCTCCAGATTTATGTCTTCCTCTTCCATAATCTTTCTCTTGCCCTCCTCTCTACTTGAATCACACATTACTGTGGCCACCATGGATCTTGCGATTTCTTTGACATTACCAATAACTATGCTCCCTCAGATTTCAAGTTCAAGCATTCCAGTCTGTAACCACTGCCCCTATCTTTCTAGCTCACTCCTAATAACCTGACACCTTCCATAATGTGACTCCCAATCCATTGTCTTTGCCACCTTGTCACTACCTATTTCCTCTTTATATTTCCTCTTTTCACTTCCTTCTTCCTCTGGCTTAGATTTCATTTACCATCATGATGACACCCTCATATCATCATCGGCATAATCATGCTCTCATGCATTAGTCAGAATTCTGCTACAAGTTCAGAATAATGCTACAAGTGATCCAAAATTCTCTATGGTTGATAAGAAGGAGCACTTATTTCTGAATAATGCATCTACAGGGCAGCTGGGAAAGCTCTACACCAAGCTCTAAGCTCGGTTCAGATCTGCTCAACGTGTCCTCATTTTGAAACAGGCAGTTGCCTGGAGCAGGGTTTTCTTGGAGTGTTGCCAAAGCTCAACAGAACCAATAAAATCATGCAAGCATGTTCCAAGTCTCTGTTTCATGATATCTGCTTGCACTCTCTTGACCAAAGCAAGTCACAGTGTTGGGCCCAAGGTCAATGAGACAGTGATTAGTGGCAGGCACTGCAAGTTGTATGGCAAAGGGTTATAATCTATTTACTAAAGCAAATGAAAAGTGAGAATAATAAACCCAACCCCATCTTGAATCCATATTCCCTTTCTCTCTTTCCCCCGTTTCTTCCCTCTATTGAAATCACCAAATTACACTTCAACTTATGTTTTAAGTTCATTTACTCACTCTCAAATAGCTTAACAAAGCTGGAGAAAAATTTTACTATCACTGAATGATTCTTACCTCTTTGAGAAAACAAAAACAATCAAAGAGAACTCTCATGTTCTACAACATCCAATTTATCAGCCTTTCTGCCCAGAGCCCATGTGCTCTGTTTCCCTACTAGTCACCTCTTGTCCACCCAAGAATGTAATTCTTCCAGCTTTTAGTTGCTTTCCTGCATCATCAAATTTCTACCTTCTACTGAATCATTCTCAGTAGTATATAAACATTTTGTAATATTCTATAATGCATCTCAGTGTGAATGAAATATTATTTAACCTATATCTCTCTTCAACTGCACTACCATTGTTCCTTGTTTTTTTTACAGTAAATTTCCTAAAAATATTACCACTCTCTCTTTTTTCTACTTCCTTTATCTTGTTCAGGCACTAGTTTCTGGCACTAAAAGCACTCTTGTCAGTATCAGCTAGGACTTCCAGATCGCCAAATACATGGTCAGTACCCCTAGGTCTACTGGATCCATAAGCAGCTTGTGACTCACATCATGACTGAATGCTTTACAAATCATATTCTTTTCATTAGAAGCATAAAATCTATTTAGTTTTTAATGAAAATGTGTTTTTGTTTTAGAAATATAAAATAATTTTTGCCATATGTATGCATATTTAATTACACATAAATTTAGAAACTGGGAATATTAAACTCTTCAAATGCTATTCCTGCTCCTCCTCCACTCATTAAAGACTTTTTTCCCCCAGTTCCTTTTCACCCTAAACTACAGCATTCGATGAAAAGGAAAGACCTTTTTAAAGTTTATGATGCATTTTCATTTTTTTGGTAAGCAATTCTCTGTTCCAGTGTCCTTTAGAGGTAGAATAGAAACTCCTTTTGCTGTTACTATGGAGCAGGATATTTCAAACAAATAAAACATAATTGATATTTACAGCACTGAGAAGTTTCCTTTTTTAATGTATATACTGTAATCACTTCCTTTATGTCAACATTTGTGTATCAGAGAAATATAAAATATTAAAACTATATTCAATGTTACAGTTTTAACTTGAAACCTCAACATCTCACAGGCCCTTATTCACAATGTATTGGTGTATGTGAAATAAAAATATATCATAAATACTATGACTATGTTCATTCTTCATCCATATGTGGAAGATTTCTTCTATGAAGTTAACTTTGCTAAATGGACTAGAGAATACAAAATGCATGAAACAGATATCCTGCTTTCCAAGGTATGCAATATAAAATCAGAACATACACATAATGAAATAGAGCCAGAGATTATAGGAGGAAACTAGAGTGATTCAGGAAGCATCTTTAAAGCTCTATATTGTAGGAATGAAGGAAAGATAAGTCACCAGGGCATAGGGGAAGGAATGGATGGCCTAGAGAAGTTGCTGGGAGGAAATAGTTGTTGAGCTAAAATTTGGTGATGGGAAGTATTTGGAAACAAGATACTACTGGGATATAGCATTCTGTTTAAAGGAAAGAAATTTTTAAAGAGCAATGTAAGGAAAAAGGCAAATGAAAAATTAATCAACTTCTGTCATAGAACAATTGTACTAACATTATTCTGCAGAGGTTGTGAATGGATCAATTCCACATTCAGTAGACCAAAGAAAAAGAAAATGAAGTTGAATTGTAGGGAACAATTCCTTCCCACTGAAACAACTGGGTGAGGAGATAGACTTCATTTTTTTTTAGCATGCAAAATAGTCTCCTAGCATTAAAGAGCCTGCTGGCCAATTAAATATAATTGGATGGGTTTTACAAGTTTTCATTTCATTTTGCAGTTGAACTCTTTAGGCAATCAACATTGATTATTAATTCAATATTAGTCATATCTGAAATATATTCTAAAAAATTTCTATTTAAAAGAATTTAATACTGGTTTTCCTTTGTTCCTTAATTAAATTAGAAAAAAGGAAGTTATTGATCAAGAAAGAGTTTAACAGCACATCTTACTAATGTATAAACAGCATTCTTACAAAAATAAAAACAAATTTAGGGAAGTAATTATAACTTTCAGGTCACCACCAGAGCCCTATTAAGGGTACTGAGACAGTCACTGGTGAGTTTTCCAGAAATCTAAGGGTCTTTATACCTCTTCCAGGAGAAACTAACTTTTGACTAAGGCAAAAATTAGAAACTGAGATAAGCTGGAGAAAAATTCTACCCTACTTTTACATTTTAATGTGCATGCTCATAATGAAAACATTCCTTTGGCTTTTTTTTTCCCTCATAAAAATAATGTAATGCTAAAACAAGTTGATTTTCCTCAAATTACCAAATGTATTTATCTTGTTTGCTCCCATAATGTCAGATTTTTTTTGTCAAATGATTTTGAAAACAGAATGTGTTTAGTTTAACCACTTGGACAGCTGTGGGTTCTTTCCTTTTCTTTCCAATTAATGAATAAGCACTTCCTTGCAGCAAAAAATGGAACCGAAGTTAGCATTTAATTGACAATGTAAAATCCCAAAGTAAAGCAAGTGTCTGAGAGAGAAGAAAAATACTCTCAAAAAATATATTTATGCACCTCACATAGATGCAACCATTTCTGCACCTGTTTTCAGAAGGGAAAATTCTAGGTCATATACAACTAATAAACTTCTCAAGTTGATTGTTTCTAAATGTAGCTCAACATAATGGATCATCACAGTTTGTGCTTTTCTTTCAATAAAACAAAAATCTGTATAGATTTTGTCTTGCATGTACAGTCATAGCTACTCAGAATGCATGTGCATCTTTCTTTTCAAAAGTTTTCTTTTTGATGATAATGATTAACTCTCTTCTCCTCCTATCACTAAACATACCTAGTTACTATCATTTCTTGTTGAAGCCATGGGTTATTTCCAGGGGTGGAGGGAATCCTCTCTGCTTAAGCAGTATTTTCAAGGTCACCCTCACTGTGTTCCTTCGGGATAAACTGAATTTGCAAAATGATGCATCCACAAAAAGAAGGGATGTCAAAAAGGAAACTACCTTATTTGTCTTAAACTTTGATTAGTTTTAAAGGCCATCCGTTGGCAGTTTGAAAGATGTTATCAATAAATGAGGAGTTCCAGGCATTACTCTGAAACATGCCGGGGGCACAGAACTTTTAATATTTATGGGGCATGACCTCTAAATGTCAATGATCACTTATTTTCCACAAAGCTATTTTGGGGCAAATGCTGATTGCCTGAGGAGCCAGGAGTACATTAAGCTCGGAGTTCAGTAGTGTACTGGCAATAGATGGGGATTTCATCTTCATGGGGATAAACATCTGTTGATCACCAATGGACCACTCAGAATACATCACCAAGTGACAAAGATACCAAGATGTTATAAACCTCCAACAGTGACCGGAGCTTGTACTATTAAGAAAACAATCATGTCTCTTGTAAAAACATAGCCTTTTAGAACTGTATGAAAGATCAAATTTCACACTCACGGAAGAATTAGAAAAAGTTATATCTGAAGGTGAGTGAATGTTCAGAAAAGGATATTTTAAGAATATTTGAGTGGTTACTTCCTTCTTTAAGATGAAAGTTTGGAGGAAGCACCCTGAATTGAGGAAGGATCTGTAAAAAGGATTGAAATTTCTATTCAATCACACAATATGTTCCAAGTCTGTTAAAATCATCAGAAGAGGTGTGTTCAGGAAATCAATATGAATTCCCCAGAGTTCTGTCCTTCCGAGAGATCACTGCAGTATTTGAGATGTTTCTCTCCAGTCTTTTTATTGATGCATGCTTTCTTAGGTGTTCAGAGAGGTTGTTATAATTCCTTTCTTAGCAACTTGGGATTAGACCAATCAGTAAGTCAAGTGTAAATATACTGTTAACAATTGAGTCTGGTAGGATTATGAATTTTGTGGTATCCCATGAAGTATTCCCATTTGAAGTAGGAAAGATAGTATGTCCTTTGACAGAGTGAAAAATCAAACTTAGAAAAAAAAGATAGTTAATGATTGATTCATCTTAAAATAGACTATCTGAATTTCTCATTTGAAATTTTATGCAACTGATTTTAGTCTAATCAAAAAAAAGAGAATTTGCCAAAATCCTTGATTTATACATAATACAGTTCTTGCATGCTTCAGTGATGCAGTACATACCTTAAAGAGAAATTCTCCTGGAAAAAGGATAGAAAACCACTTGATGTCAGGAACAAAATATGTGTGTCTATTTACATGTTTGCATTCTCCACTTCTTGGAATTTGATCATGATATACAGTATTTTGAAAAATTTCACTTATTTCCTCAGTCTTTCCCAAATATCATTCTGTATAGCTTCTATTTTGATCACAGAGACTTAAAATATCGAATGGTTTTACTCAGAGCACGAATATAGGGGAACCAAATAAGAGAGAGACATACAGCCAGGGAGGGGGAGGATAAGGGCTCAAAATGGGGGAGAAAAGAGCACAAGGGATTATGGTGATGGGTCATGGGTGAATTGGTAGTGGGAAGCCTATGGGGAATGCACAATAATGTAAAAGACATAAATAATAACAATAAAAATATTAATACATTTATGTAAAAAAAAGAGGCTCAAACTGAAACAGGAAAAATCATTCAGCTGTTCATTCAGCAAATATTTATTGAGTGCCTACTATCTACCAGACTATCCTAGGCACATGGAATATATCAGTGGTCAAAAAGTAAGGTATCTTCCCTGATATGGTTAAATTCTACTAAGCAAAGAGGGATAATTAACTCAGTAAATTAATTAACTCATTAATTTATATTGTATATAGGGAAAAGTTAAGTATTATTTTAAAAAGAAAAGTAGGATAGAAGAAATAGTTACTATGGGGCTTTTAGATAATATTTTAAATATAAAGAATGTATAGGAGCAAAACCAAAAGAAGGTGAGAGAAAGCTTTGTGATGATCTTGAGAACTAGCATCGCAGGCAGAAGGATCTAGCATCCCATCCAGTGCAAAGGTCCAAGATTGAGGAACTGTAAGGAGTTCAGAGTGCTAGGAATGAATTGAATGAGGAGGAAGAGTAGAAGAGCTATCTGAAAGGTAATGATAGGTGGGCGGGCATATTATGTTGGGTCTTATAGGTCAATTTAAGCCTTATTTTTACTCTGAAGGAAATGAGACCCAGCAGTGATCTGAATAATTTGCACACTAAAACAATTCCTCCGGTGGATGTTGAGAAATACCTATATAGAAGCAAGTTTTGGGACAAGGTGAAAAGCTAAGAGAATTTCCACCCAAATCAAGACAAGAGATTAGGGCAGCCCAGACCGGGGTATTGTGGTAAATGTGATCTTATTGATTGCAAAAATTCCTCAATTCTCTACCTGGCTCTGAACCATCTTATTTGTAAAGTGGTTTTGCAGTTCCTCCCAGATGTGGAGTAACTCTTGGTACCTGGTCTGCCTTGGAGTTTAGTCCAATAAAATGTAGCAGAAGTGACAATGTACCCTTTTCAAATCTCGGTCTCCAGGTTTTACACAACTTGCCTTCTCTCAGGACCCTGCCCAGCAGCCATCAGAACAAACCTGGGCTAATCTGTTAGACCATAAGAGACCACACAGAAGATAGCTCTATAGCTCCAGCCAAGGCGACCCTGGGCCATCAGAACTTGTGTGCTGAGTATCTGACATGAGGGAGTGCTCCACAAAGAAACTCAGGCCCCCTCAACCTACAACTGGACTAAATATTACAAGACCTCAGAGGAAGCGTTCACTTCTGGATTACAAAAGGAGGAACAAATGTTAACTCCCTCAGTCCTTCTCTCCTAGAGGGAGTGATATTCTGACTTAGCTTTTGAGGTTAAGTAGGATTTCCTTGGGAAGCGATAAAAGGAGAGCATAACATTTATTTATAATCAGAGTAATTTTCATTGAAGTTTTCAATGACTTCTTAGGTATTTAATCTCAAATAAAAGTTTATTCCTGCCCTCTGTGACTGAGAAGAAATTATATAGATAGATAAATTACTCCTCTTCACATGATGAGGAACAAGACCAGACTGACAGATTTAAAAAAGCAATTAAATTTCCAGTGAAGAGCAACTCTCTATGGCAAACACTTACATCACCTGTTGAAACCCCCCAGCACCTGTGGAATGCACATTCCATTCATAAAGATTGACAAATTTGCAAGTGTAAATTTGTATAAAATAAAATAGAGACCTAATTGTAATACATGTATATATTGAACTATGGGGGGGTGGCGGGTGGGAGAGAGAGAGAGAGAACGAGAGATTTTCCTCAGGTACACATTCAAATTTATGACAGCATTAGCATGACAAAATGCCATTCTGATTGAGTCATGCCACTGATTTAAAATCTTCAGACTCCCTATTATTTACAGAATCTAAAGTGAAGTTTTAGGTCAGATGCCATAAAAGCAGAGTGTGAGACAGAGCTTGTCTGTGGCTTTGTAAGTGTGCTCTCAGACAAGAGAAGTGAGGGGAGCAGGACAAGATAGGTAGCAGGCCTCATTCTTCCTCTACGTTCCACCTTTGCTGTTTGCAACCAAATGCCATTGTTACCCTCTCAATAAGCAAGAATGTGGTCTCAACCAGACTCCGGGCCGCACCTGACCCCACAGGAGCACGGGAGCATGGGCAGCACTGCAGAGGGGCTTCCTCCTGGGTTGTAGGCTTTTAAATCCCCAGGTCAGCAGAATATTGACTGCAGGTTTTCCTAGGAAAACCATCTGTGGGAGAGGTGGCTTCTCAGACTCAAGAAAGTTATCAGGAAAAGGGGGAAACGTGAGTCAACATTCACAGTAGTAAGAGGAAGAGCACATTGACCAGACAGAGGGGACCTGGATGCGGCACCAACAGTCTCTGCTATACTATCACAATCCAGTCCCAGACTCCCTTGCCATCCTTAATCCCCCTCATCCCAGGGGGCTCATCACATAGCCTACTCTCACAGGGGTGACTGCAAAGTCTTTTCCTCTACTGGAGTCCCTTTTCCTCATTCTTCCTCTATGCTCCACCTTTGCTGTTTGCAACCAAGTGCCATTATTAGCCTCTCGATAAAGTCTCTTCCGATTCCTAGGAAGAATTAGTTACTCATTGTTTCTGGTATTTTAAGATCATTTGTCTAATTCCATTTTATGAGATAGCACATCATTTTAGATATTTATTAAATGAGCAGGTCTCCTGGCTGTCTCATCATTGCCATGAGTGAAGGGATTGTATCTTGCTTTTTTCCTGACCCTAGCATTTAAATACAGTACTTCCAGAGTAAGTACTCTGTGATTAATTGATAAATAAATTGATGCCAACACAAGAACAATGGACTTCTTTGGGGAAGAACAAAGTCATTTATTCAGTTTTTGCTTCCTATTTAAACTAGATAATCATGGTAAAGCTGTGTCACTGAAATACCCTGTGAGAGCAATCTGTTTACTCATAAACCTTTTAGCTAAAATCTGGCATTGTCCATTTCACTGATACAGGGCATGCAAACAATTAAAGGAGGACAAAAGAGGTTCTTTTGCAGGCAAATGTTGATTCAATACTGGGGCTCCTTGGCAGTAGCCACAGGATTCCATTATCTCCAAAAGGAAAAGTAGAAAATCAGTGGTTAAAAGAGAAGGTGCTGACTTAGAGCACAGAGATCAGATTCACCTTTGCCTCTTAAATTCTTTTAGATTTTTTTCTGACCAGTTCTGTTTTTATATGCCTGCCATCTTTCAAGAGGGAGAACTAAATTTGGGGAAAAATTTTTATTGAAGTATGACATACATACTGAAAAGTGAACAAATTGCAGTTAATTCATCATAAATTCATTTTTACAAAGTAAGCACATCCATAAAAGTAGCACCCAGATCAAGAAAAACATTAGTCGCAGACTCTGGTGTATTCCCTCCAGCCACTACTCTCCCAAGGTTAACCAGCTTTCTAATACCATATGCTGGTTCAAGCTGCTTAGGAATAAGGGGACTCATACAGGAGATACTTGTATCTAGTTTCTTTCACTCAACACTATGTTCATGAAATTCACCCATGATCATGTGTGCAGATGTAGACCATCCAGTGTTACTACTGACTCATAACCCATTACAAGAATATACCACAGCTGATTCACCATTCTACTCTGTATTGATGAGCTGTTGGAGAGTTTCCAGTTTGGAGGCTATTAAAAGCAGTAGTGCTATGAAAATACTTATACTTGTTATTGATAAGTGCAGTATGCATTTCTACTGAATGCTTAGTTAAGAAACAGAATGACCAGACGTCCATCTATTTATAGATACTGTAGATTATTTGCCTAAGTGACACTAGTTTGGACCTGAATTTTTAGAATTCAGAATTTCTTTGTGCAGATTGACCAGTGCATTACTGCTAATAGATGGAGCCAGGATGACCAAGTATGAGAGGTACTTAGAGGCTATGCTTAACTGATTTAAACTGATTAATATAAAGGATGAGATCATATGTGGAGAAGAATATTCACTATAGTATATATACCTTGGGTTGATGAGGTAATACCAGTTTATATCCTCTTTCACTTTTTCTCCTTTGCTAAAAATCATCATTCCAAATACTGAATCATTTTTGGCAGTAGATAACTACATACGAGTGCAAATATATAGTCTGGAAATTTACTACATTAGAAGGAAATAGTGTCCTATCAATGAGAAACAGAACTTCAGGAAATTTATTGTTAAATTTTCATGGGAATCAAGAGTAAAAGCAATCTGTCAGAAGGGCTTATAAGAATTTTTAAATTTCTGTTTCTCTGTGATAACGTAAAGTCCCTGAAGTCCTGGATTATGACCACCTGATTCACTGTTGCTGCCTAGATGTCTTGCAGAGTTCCTGACACAGAATAGTTTTCAGCAAACAATTTTTCACAAAATTGTTCATGATATTCATTAAAGTAATTAACTCATATATCTAGTGGACAGTGGATAGAAGAGGAGTTGTTCAATGAGGCAAGGGGTGTGTGTGCATGAGCATATGTGCACAATTTTGGAGAATGGACAATCTTTTTTTTATGATATATATTTTTATTGTTATTTATGTCTTTTACATTTTGCATTCCCCTTGGGTAGCCCACCACCAATTCACCCGTGATCCATCTCCATGGTCCCTTGTGTTCTTTTCTATTCCATTTTGTGCCCTTTCCCTTCCCTCCCTCCGGCTCCCTCCTTCCCCCCCCCCCCCCACTGATTGTCTCTCTCCCACCCAGCCTCCCTATAATCCTGTTATAAGTGAAACCAGAATGGACAATCTTATTCCCATCTTGTGGCTTTACTGACTGAATTAGAATAAAGGTGAATCTTACTAATATTATTTTACTAATAATATTAACTAATATTATTTTTCCAATGACCTGTTCCAAGCCAGTTTGGATCTACATAAGACATAAATTATGACTGAAGTCATAACTCAACTCAGACTGAAACCAAGAAACTACAACTGGATGACAAATGGGTCAATTTCATGTACCAATGAATAATAATAACTGAATGTCCACTGTTAATCAGATATAGCATCTATATTAGCTACAGCCTCTAACTACCACAATAATGCCACAAGCAAGCATCACTATTCTATTACTTATTCATATACACCTGGCAGGGGACACACCATGATCACAAAGGTGTTTTTCCCAAAGGATCCCTCATTGCACTATTCCCATCATTCACCTGAAAATGAGAGCACAGAGGTGACTGTCTAAAACTACCTCATTAGTAAATGATGAAGATGGAGGCAAACGTAAGTGTATTTGGCTATAAACCTTTGGCATTCCTAGTATATCTCTATACCCCAGGATTATTTATTTAGATGGAGAAATGAGATTTAAAAAACAACAAAGTATAACAAAATGTCCAGACTCCTAAAACTGAGAGAGTGTGGAGGATGCCTTGAACGTTTTCTCCCACGTGGACAAGCCAACTTCAGCCCCATTGTGGTACAACAACGTGCATTATCTTTAACAGGGCAACCTCAGATGATGGATGCCCCACAACCCCACTGGTTTGTGGTGTGTGTGGTTTTCTTAACCAGATATTAAAAGAACAAAATTTTTATTATTGGTGTCTTTATTTGAAAATTACTCTGCACATAGACCTCTGGGGAATTGCTACTCCATCTTTCAAAGGCAAATTTGCATTTTTACACATAGAAAAAGTTTCTTGTGTGTGATTTGCTTTTCAAGGAGAGCTCTCAAAAGCCCCTTTCTTATTTTAAGTTTTAAAATGCTATGATTCTACATCTCATCAAATATAATAAAAAAGTTCAAGTTTAATATATATTACAAAAATTGCCTTCCTGTAGACTATGCCCTTCAGCTATCATTTCAAATTATAATTTGCAGTTTTGAAATTCTCCCATAAAAGAAGATGTTTTCTTTAGTCAAAATAGAAGTAACTTGATTTTTATTGTCTGCCTAAATTGATCCACTCTTTCTCTTGTTCTTTCATTTAAAGGATTTGTCATGAATTCATAGTTATCCGTTTTCCAGGGAAATAGAAGTACTCTTTGGATCTCAGAAAATGAAAGAAATGTGACCTTAAAAGGCAGGTAGGGTAAAATAGCTATAATTCTTTTGCAGCTTTATTATTGAATCTAGTTTTTAAGAGACAAAAGATATTAACTGGTTTAGGCTGTGTTTAATAGAACACAACACGTGTCTTAGAGTATGTAATAAATGCGAGCCTTTGGAGACACTGAAATAAGATGAGAGGGGTCTTTTAAAGAGTTCACAGCTGAGCAGAATTATTTTTGAAACCTAGTTAGAGAAAGTAAAGTGTCTGGGGTGACAGAATTAGGACTAGTGAAATAAGTACTTTGGAAATTACATAAGTTGCCTGCTGCTTTTTTATTAACTTTGTTCAATATTTGCGCTCAAAAATTATGTTGAAAGAGTAGATCACCTTAGTAATAGTTACATAAAAACAAATTTATTTCATCAACACATTTAGTGAACTCCCAAAACCCTCAAAGTTATGTATGTCTCAGGAGCATTGTCCTCAAATTCCCTCTTCTTGGATGAATGTCAAAAACGTTCTGGAATGAAAAGCCCAAGCTTTTCCTGTGATATTACAAAGTCCTTATAAAAATCACTTTAAAGAGGTATTTAAATGGAAACTCCAAAGATATCACAATTATTTATAATCAAAAGAAAAATAAGACAGAAAATGCATATAGATCAATGGAAATGATATGCAGTGAAATTAAATGTAGAGGAGAAATATATTAGTCAGGCATAATTCACATCTCATTTTAAAATTCACCCAAAGGAAGTAACAATTTGGGAATCCCTGCTGCTTTTGCTCATGCTGAAACATTTTCTGTGGCGGTACAGAAGAATACTAAATGACACTGACTTATCACAAGGCATGAAATAGCACACTCAAATTTTAAAATTGTTGCTATATGGGTGCATGCATTAGCTCAGACTGCCATAACAAAATGCCAGAACAGTGACTAAAAAAACACCAATTTTCTCAGGCTAAAAGTCCAAGATCGAGGTGCCAAGAGGATTTCTTTCTTGTGAGACCTCTTCCTGACTCCCAGGTGGCTATCTTCTCACTGTACCGCTGCTATCTCTTCCCCTTCTTCCAAGGTCACCAGTTCTATTGGATAATGCCTCCACCTTTATGATCTCATTTCAACTCATCTCCTTAGATATTCTACCTCCAAATACAGTCACATTGGGGGTTAGGAATTCAACATAGGAATTTGGGGAGACCCAATGCAGTCCCATAAAGGTGGGACTCACTGTAACTCTCAGCACCGAAATCTCTAATATCTTAGAAATTTAACTTCATAAATTAGTTGAGGTACTGAGTGAGCCTAGATCCTTAAGAAAGAAAATTTTCAATAAAAGTTGTTGACTCAAGGGCCTCCCTGGTGGCGCAACAGGTTAAGTCTCAGCACTATGAAGCTATGCGGAGTTCATTCCCTGGCCAGAGAGCTGACCCACATGGCGCAGTAGACCTCTCCTGACCCACCCTGTTTCTGGTGAATCCTTTAAGCCCTCTCCCCACTTCTGGCCTACACTCCAGCTCTTGTATGAATAAATAAATAAATAAAAATGGAAGTCCACATAGACCATTATCAACATCTCAAATTTGGGAAGTAACTTTCTTTTCTCAACTTGGGTAAATGAATAGGAAGCAGTTGTTATCACACTAAGTTATCACACTAGTAGCCCTATGAATCAGATTTCTTTTGCACACTTTTGTGCCCTTTTCCTGAAGAAAATTTTCCATTCTTTCAGTTTTCTCATTGTGATTTCATAGAACCCAGAAACATCTTAACAGTTAGAAATTCCTTCTATAATTTCCTTTGCTATTTTCCTTTGATGTTTGTTTTTGATGATAATATACATACCTACTTTGCTCACTCTAAATTGGTATCTGAATATTTTGAGGATATATTAAGATAGATGACTCTAGAGATACATGAGACATGCATCCTGGTATGAGAATAACATTTTGGGTAAAGATGATTTGAGTTTCACTTCTGGTTCTGCTAAATACTAGTTGTGTGCCCTTGGGAAAACTGATTTCCTTTTTTTGACTTAACGTTCCTCATCTATTATATGGAGAGAACAAAAGCAACCTTGAAGAACTGCTGTAAACACCATTTATAAAAATATACTGCATTGTTGTGGCCAGTCCTCATCATCATGTAGCTATTAAAGCAGTCATATTCATAGTAATAATTCAAATTGCCCTGATTGGAGATAAAGGCATAACATAGGTCCTGAAGTTCCTCCCCAAGTGTCAAGCAGTTATTTCCAGAATTTCCTAGGATGGGTCTCACTTGAATTGACACTTCACTTTTTTAGTCTTCCCCACTAATCCTCCTGGCTGGTGGCCTTCACTATTTTGTACAGTTCAATGACAATTGTCCTGACTCGGAGGCCCCTGGCCAAGTTTCCAAGCTTCAAACCAGAGTCATTCACTATCCCTGGAGCTGCCATAGTCTGCAAAAGGAAGGGAACGCTCTGCCTTCAAACCTTGCCACTTGGCACCTGTGTAGAATACCTGGCTCAACTAATTCCTTGGCTTAGTTCCTTTTTTCTAGGCATCTAGTCACCTTTTCTGATTCTCTCAAAACAAAAATAAAATAAAAAGGACATTATTCAAATCAGATCCTGCCAGTGTTGCCCACCATTTTGTCAGATTTCTCTTCCTGTCTGAACTGCAGTGTCAGCTCGAAGTGGGACTTCACTTCATTGGTAGGTATGGATATCTTTAAAACGAGTGGAACTATCACCCACAGATTTTAGATCAATTTCTCATGAATTATCAAAAGCTGTTCTCTCAGGTAATTTTTTATTCTAAAATTAAGACATTCTATTTCTCTATTCTGCTCCAACAGGACACATCAATCTAACCCTTCAGGGTGTTTTCTCACAGGAATCACGCTACTCAGTTCAATTTTTTTCTACTCTTTATAGGAAGGGCAATTGCATTCCATTTATAAGATGTAGGTAAAATGACATAATACAGGTGGCTTCTAATTGCCTCCTACCTATCTTCTAATTAAGATAAGCTCCCATTAGCAACTTGACTACGGACAGCCATAATCTCCAGAGATAGGGGTTAGAAAGAAAACGAGAAATAGTATTTTCCCATTCAATTAGATTTTTTAAAATAAAATCTTTTTTAATTTAAAAGGATTAAATTGAAGAATAGAAACACCATATGTACCAGTTAGACCTTTGTTATTAAACTAAATTCCTTTCCAGTCACAGTTTAACCTAACTTAGTTTTATTTCCAGACATGAGTAGAATCCATTCATCTGCAGTGTGCTAGTTTGGGGTCTGACACTCTCTGCACTGAATATTAGTCATTGTATCAAATCTTTGAAAATACATCTTAAATACTGTGCTCTAAACATTGAAGCAGAAGCATCTGCTATTAGAGAAAAGAGAATAATAATGCTAACAGTAGCCAACACTCATATACTTATCTGTTTATAATACTTAAAATGTATGCTCAAAACTCTTCTAAGAACTTTCAACTCTATATTTACTGAACAAGCAGAAGGATTACCAACATGTGTGTTTTTCTCTGACATCTGAGATGCCTGAGTTCAATTAAGATTATCTAGCTGAAATGAGGAAGCATGGAGCCCAATGTAAATGCAATCAGATTTACCCATTCCAGAAACCTGCAGTTTAACCAAAGGTATAAAACAACAAAAGATCTGTCCAAGAAAAACTAATTATTTTCACTTTAAAACAGTGGAGTCAAAGTCATTTTCATTTGGGAATATTTCTATCCCTTTCTCCCCAGTTCAGATCATCTAATACCTGCAACCTCCCAGTCAAGAGACAACACAAACCTCTTTGAACTCCAGTAAAAGTTCCATCTTCCAAGGACACCCAATGGGGGAAAAACAAAAACAAAATACATTTGTAGCAGTTCCCTGAAAACTTCATGTTGTTTCTATCTGATTTGACCGGAAGTTCAAGGTGAAAATTTTCTTTCCATGGGGCATTATTGAAAACAGTAAAAACTTACCCATCAGAGCTGCTTAAAACTGTAGCTTCAGTTGAGGTAAGCCAGAGACTGGACAAAAATGTAGGAGAACTACATTACCGAAGGGAATTTTGAAAAACTGTGATTTATCCCTAAGAATGTAAAAGACTGTGGACATGTGGAGGGCTTATGCTTATGGCCAGGATGTCCCCAAGGCCAGGAACGATCTGAGAAAGGAGGAAGCATAGCCATTAACTTTTCACTGACCTTGAAGCCCTATACAAGCAGGAAATGAAAGTTAAGATTGGCTATTTTACTGCCTAAGCTTTGAGGCTGTTTTACTCAAAGTCCCTTGGCAAAGGTAAAATGAAGAGATACTGGCTCAAGTCAAGTTAGGAAATCTGACTCATCAGTAAATGATCACTAAAGTTACTGACACAGGGGTGACCCTGGGTCCCAGTCTTAAAAATGAAATCAATTTTAAAAAAAAAGCTAATAAGAGACCTCAGAGAACACACAGGGTATACAGAATCTGCAGATTTTTTGTCTCTGGATGTCAATGAATAGGCAACAACAAGAAAAGCAACAGAAATAGCAATAACAAAATATAAGCGTAGGAAAGAAATGATGTGGTATTAGAGATGTTACAATATATTATCTATAATGGCATGGTGTCAACAAGTATTGCCCATACATACAAAAGAAATGGACAACCAATGGAAAATGACTTTGAAATAGCGCATAAACTGTCATAGCAGTTGACTTTAAATCAATTATTATAAATGTATTCAAAGAATTAAAGAAAATCATGGCTAAGGAAAGCAAGGAAAGTGTGACAAAAATGTTTCCAAATAAAGAATGTCAATAAAGAGAGAGGATTACAAAAAGGAACTAAATAGAAATTCTGGAGTTGAATAGTTAAGTAACTGAAATGAAAAATACATAGAAAGGCTCAATAGCAGATTTAAGTTCAATTGAAATTTTTCAGGCTAAAGAAAACAAGCTTGGAGTTCCTCAAAAGTCAAATATAGAGTTACAATAAAACCAACTAGTCTACTCTTAGGTATATACCCAAATGAATTGACAATACCCACCCACATAGAACACACATGTGTTCAGTGTAGATTTATTCATGACAACAAAAAAGTGGAAACAACCCAAATATCCATTAACTGATGAATAAATTAATGAAAGGTGGCACAACCATACACTGAACTCAACCCTAAAACTGTGCTGAACATCTAGTTACAAAAAACTACATATTGTGTGGTTCTGTTTATATGAAATATCCAAAATAAGTCAATTCATGGAGATAGAAAACAGATTACTATTGCACAGGACTATAGGGGAATGGTATTTACTGCTAATGGATATGAGATTTCTCTTTTGTGGTGATAAACATACTCTAAAATTAGATTCTGGTGATAGTTGGGCAACTCTGAATATACTATGAACCACTGAGTTGTATGGATGCTTTAAGTGGAAGAATTTTATATTATATGAATTGATCTCAATAAAGCTGTTTTTAAAATATTTATTTAACTTCTTTTAAACTGGCCTCTGACATCAGAATGATACTACACTGTGTAGAAAGGGTTAAATGAGATAATGACTGAAGTACCTGAAACAACCCAGGATTAGTAATTTAGAGCAGCAAGTTTTCTCCAATTTCCTATGAAAAGTAAAAGGAAAGAGAAGCAATATAGTGGGTGTGTTTTGTTTTGTTTACTGTTGAATTGAATTAGAATAAAGTTATAGTTTTTCTTCAAAGAGAAAATATCTCCCTTTAAAAAGGTCCAGTGGATATTAAAGATTGATATTTAACCATAGTCATTCACAATCTAAATTCTCTCTCTTTGTTCAAACTGATTTAAGATAGATAAGATTTCTTAAAGACAGGTTTTCTTAAAGATTTGCATCTGCTGATTTTAAAATACATTATACTTCCACAAAGATTTAAAACAAAGAAGTACACTGCATTAGACTCACAATATAGCTACATAGTGAACCAGCAGGGTGTCTACAGTGAGAGTTAAGGAATATTTTTAACCATCAAGTAAATTTGATCAGGACTGAGAATACTGGGCCTCCCTGGTGGTCTAGGGATCCCCAGCCAGGGAGCTAACACACCTATGGCACAGCAGACCTCTCCTGTCTCACCTGGGCTCCCGGTAGCAGTGTATTTCAGTAGATCCTCCTGTTCTGCTCTCTACTCTGTCTCTGGTGAGTCCTCTCACCCCTGTACCTCTGGCCTACTACACCCCAGTTCTTCTACAAAAATAAATATATATTTTTAAAAGACTTAGAATGTTAAAAATAGAGTATTAAGAATCTCTATAAGTACATATATTATAGTAAAGTTTCCATATTTTAACCATAGAATCCTTCCTCTCAAAGATACTTTGGGGACCATTATTGTATAGACCGCATTTTGGGCAGTATGCATCAACCACCTTCTTTTTTTCTCCGCAAATGGACTTCTATGCATCTGTTAAGCTGTTCTCTTTGTGATGCTAATGGAGGTATGCCTTTTCCCTGGGGGAAAAAGGCACACAAATTTTACCTGCAATTTCAGGATGACCATAGCCTCTGTCTAAGAAACAATAGTTGTTTTTAAAGTTTTCCAAAAAGTGAAGAATCTTCTTGAACCATGTGGGCTAACTCTGGTCATGGAAATTAACAGTCTTCATGGTTCCTCCTAAGTTTTTGTATTCCAGACATTAAGGATGAAAGTACCTTACACAGAGTTGCTGTCTTAGTAAGAGCAGTCTTTGTCTCTTCTGAAAACAGAAAATATGAAATTCTGAAGCTGCTTCTAAAGAATATAAAACACTGTGAAAATTACTTGATGATCAAAAATAACATCTACAGTAACACTGAAGTACCTGAGTTCAGAAAACAACGCAGAATAATTACATTAAAATCAATAGTGCTTTCATCCAAGGTGCTCACATAATCCCTGAAGATAACCAGTCTTAACATTTTCTGTGACTATCTTTAGTCCAAATATGCAATATCGCAGAGGTAGTGGTATTTGTCCATACGTACTAAACTTTGGTTTATAAAATAGAACCCCAGTGCTCACAGGTTCATTATAAAATAAAGGATTTGTCTATGTAGATCTCCCTTGCCTGTAGCCAGGAAAAGGAATAAATCAAGAAACAGAATTATCAGCAGGAACAGAGGATCCCCATGTTTCTAGAGGACTGAGGGTAAGTTTGAAGAGAGAAGCAGATCTTAATGTCAGCGAGCCTTTCTAATTTGGATATGAGTCTTTTCCAATTGGTATAAAACTAACATGTTTGATGGTTATGTTTCACAATATAGTCACTCTATTGGATTCTCAGGATAAAAAACTACTCCTTACGTTGGAGATAGTCTTGAGAAATCCTGTACAGTAGAAACTTGGAGCCACATATATAACATTAAAGGTTTTCTATTTTAGTTTGTATATAGTAAAGTCCATTTCTTTTGACACACAATCCTGTAAGTTTTGACAAATGAATGCTCTGTTAGTTTTCTATTGGCACAAATTTAGTGGGTTAAGCAACACAAGTAAGTTCTTAAAGCTCTGTAGATATGAGTCTGACACAATTGTCACTGCTCTAAAATCAGGACACTGACAAGGTTACATTTCTTTCTGAAGGCCCTCGATAGGATCCCTTTCTTTGTCCTTTCCAGTTTTGTTTTGTTTGTTTTTTTTTTAAGATTTATTTTTTATTTATACATACAAGCAGGGGTACAGGCCAGAGGTGTGGGGCGGCGAGAGGGTTCACCAGAGAAGGACCAGGGAGCAGAACAGGCAGATCAGAAATACACTGCTGAGGGGAGCAGCGGGCAAGGCAGGAGAGGTCTGCCATGCCATGTGGGATTCTCCCCGGCCGGGCGTCGAACTCGTGTCGCCGCTGCCGACAGCTCCACAGCGCAGCGTTTAACCGCTGCACCACTGGGGAGGCCCTGTCCTTTCCAGTTTTTAAAGGCTTCCTTTAATTCTTGGCCTTGGCTTCCATCTCATCACCAATGGTAGCAAATGTAAGCCGTGTCTCAAATCACATCACTGAGACCACCTTCCTATCTCTCCTTCCATTTTTTTTTTTTTACTGAGTCTTGAAAGTGATATCTTTTTTAAAATGTATTTATTTTTTTAATATATATATTTTTATTGTTATTTATATCTTTTACATTTTGTATTCCCCTTGGGTAGCCCACCACTAATTCACCTGTGATCCATCTCTGTGGTCCCTTGTGTTATTTTCTACTCCATTTTGTGCCCTTTCCCTCCCCTCCCCCCACCCTACCCCCCGACCCGCTGAGTGTCTCGCTCCTATTTGGTTTCCTTATTGTCCTGTTATAAGCGAAACTATT